>CABHPH010141006.1:0-27966 GCA_902168325.1 Peromyscus nudipes
CGGCCCCGCCGCCCGCGCCGGGGCGGCAGCCGGCAGAGGAAAGGCGCTGCAGTCTCCCGGCCTCGCGGCCCCAGTTGAGCTTCCTCAGCACTGAGGGCTTGCGGGTCCGGTGGAGAGGACGCGAGCCCGGAGCTCCGGGCACTGAGCTCTTGGGCGCCCCCAACCCAGTTTTCAGAACCCTCCACGCTGCGGCCACTGTCCCCTCCGGACCATGGCCGACGACGACGTGCTGTTCGAGGATGTGTACGAGCTGTGCGAGGTGATCGGCAAGTGAGTCTCCACTCGAGGGAGCGGGAGTGTGGAAAAATGCATTTCAGCGATGCCCGGGGCCTCCCGCACCCGCTCCGGGCCTGCCCCCTGCCCTCTCTCCCTCCCCTCTGCTTCCCTCGTCCTCTTCACCCTGGAGTATTTATAGACGTGTACCTGGGTCTCCTGCCAGGACAGGGGCTGGGGGCTTCTCCGCCACCCGTGGAGGCCAACGAGCCCGGGTCGGCCACCCCATAAGGCGTGGGGCGGGCTCCCTGCATTTTATCTGACGGTTACACAGGGACGTGGCAGGACCGATTTTATAGTTGCTTCCTGGGAACAGTTGGGGTTATTGTTACCTTTCCTGTACCATAGACCTTTTACGAAAAGAGCAGCCTGCATTTCGTGTGCTTGTGTGGAGAGAGCGAGAGAGCGCGTCCAGGGTTTTTAATTGTGGGGTGTGTGTCTATTGTGCCAGGATATTAGACAGATGCCTTTGTGTTCACCCCATGCCCGGATTTAAGAGGGTCATTGAAGACGGGTGCGTCCAGTTTCAGCAAATTCTTCACCTGCCTTAGACGAACGTAGAAAGAGTTAGGGGCACCCAAATTTTTAATGCCTCGTTATGCAATGACTGTACAATCAGTGCTCGAGGCTCCCTTCCACTGTTGTTGGGATGGTGGTTAGCGTGGTAGAGCCGTCTGCTTTGAGTCACCGGGCTGGTCTAAAATATAGAACTGACAGTCCAAATGCTCATCCTTTCATCTGTGTTGTATAATTACACTAGGGAAAAGCAGGGAATCAGATTAATCACAGTACTGATTGAGAATTAAATCTGCAGTTCCTCATCTAATTGTCCAGTCCTGAAATCTGTTTTGAATTGTTTCCTTTTCATTCTTGTCAAACAATATTCCAAGTGCACAATCCTGCTAATTTGCTTGTGAGGGAAATGCTGGCAATCTGAAGTTGATTTCCTAGCTCAGCGTGTATTCTGTGGCTTTGGAAGTTGAGATAAGATTTAAGAGGGATTTTTGCTTATTTAATAGGGCTCGTTAGATAGCTAGTATTGGAATATTTTACATCGTTTTGGAAGCGGTGCTTTATTGTCTATTTTAAGGTCCACAGTTGGGAAATGAAACCAAGACAGAGCAGTTGGCTCTACCTCTTTTAAGTTGTCTGCAGTATACTCAGTTTCAATTTTTTGAGTACTGATAACTCATTTTTTTCCCTCCATATTGAGGTATTACATTGCTGCTCACAGGGTGAAATTGTGGGTTGAGCTTGCTACACTCTTTCCGTAGATCCAAACGCTTCGAGGACGCGTTACTCCTTGCCCCATTGTTCAATGGCCAGCCTGTCTGTTAGGAGGAAGATGTCCAAATGTGTCTGGTAGAGTCGTGGATGTGCCCTAGAGCAGCGCTGTCCAAAGCTATCTAATGAGAGCCACGTGTAATGTATAATTTTCTAGTAGCCCCATTAGAACGATTTCAAACAAAAAGGTGCAATTAATTTTAGTAAAATATTTAATACACTACATCTGAATTAGTGATTTCAGCATGAAATTTTTTGCAATGCTGTGCATGTTTTCATACTAAGTCATTGAAATCCAATGTGTGTTTTATACTAACAGCACATCTCAATTCTGACGCTAAGCTGAATTTTCCCCAGAACTACTTGATCTGTATTTATAGGTCTCATAAAATTTGCATGTGCAAAAGTAGATTCACATACTCAAGTTGTTCCAAACATACATAAAAGTTTTCCAGTAACTGAATTTACTATTTCTAAATTTTAATCAATTAAGCAAAATGCAAATTTTATTGCCTCAGTTGGATTAGCCACATTTCAAGTGCTTAATAGCCACAATCGACAACCACATTTCTAGAGGAAAAAAATCAAAAATTTCCTTCATTTCTTCATTGTTAAGAGCTCACAAAGAAGGTAAATTAGATGTTTTTCAAAACCACCCAAATGACCATGTGTGAGTGAGTGATATTTGTTGTATCTTAGTTATAGCTGTTGTAAGTGAGCCTGCAGTTGATCCTTGGAAAATGTGGAATTAAGATGCTTGCATATATTATGATGTTGGAAAATAGCCATCTTTGAATCAATTTTGGTGACTGGTTCTGATTCCTTCAGGTCTGAAAGGATGACAGTGTGATTGATCCCTTTGGATTTTGAAAAGGGTCAGCTTCGTGTTAGCGGTCTTTATTGTGCTGACTTAAAATTGCTAAAATATTTTCAGAAGACACCCCTGGTAGAATTAAGTTGATCTGTTCTGTTGTTTTGCAGCTGCATAAGGAGGAAGAACAAGCTAATTTTGAGATGCTAGGTAGTCAGTGGCTGCCTGCACTTCTGTGAACTGTGAGATTTCATTCCCATTCTACAAACCTGACTTGGATTCATTATTTCAAGAAATGGCATTTTATAAATGACAAGATAGTCTCAGCGTTAAAGAATGTAATGATAGTGTTCCTTACCCTGTGCAAAGGTTGAAGGTTTCTCCAGTAAATTGTGTCAGTATATATTGATCCTGAAATTGAAATTCATTTGAGATTTTTTTTTTTTTTTGCAGGGACCTTGACAGCATACATTTAAACTAAGGATTTGTTCAATTATGAGCTTAAACAGAAAGGCCTTGCAGATCATCATTCATCCTGAAAATCTTTTTGTTGATTTCTATCCAGACTCTACAGAATTTTGATTTTCTTTCATATGAAATTATCGTCATGAATTGTGTTTATGCCACAATGTCTTAATAGTTTTAAAATTTCACTAAGGCTCTTTAAAATAGATTTCGGTTTTCAAGACATATTGGCCACTTACTCACTCCTCTGCCCACCTATCCACCTACTCACTCATCCTCTATGAGCTAGGCATTATTGGTGGTGTCAAGGATATTTCCAGTTTGTTTGTTTGTTTGTTTGTTTGTTTGTTTATTGAGATAGGGCCTAACTAATGTAGCCCTGGCTGGCGTGGAGCTAGTTATGTAGATGGGACTGCTCTTAACTCACAGAGACATCTGAGTGCTGGGATTAAAGGCGTGTGCCACCACACCTAGCTTTAATTCCAATGTAATAGACCCCCCCCCAGGTGTCTTTTTCTTGGTTAAGAACATGACTAGAGGTAGGGAGGTTTGAGGGGAGATGCTATTTGGATTATATTTTCTTTGTAGTTGTTGCAACCTTTACTGTTGCTAAAGCTATTTTTGAAAGAATCATATATCTTAACTATAAAGATTGGGAAGATGCCATTTCTTTTTAAAAAATTAAAACTCCCTCTTTTTTTTTTGAAAGTTGCAAAAACTCTTCAATGCCTCTTGTTTCCATAACATTTTTCATATGGCATCTTTGAAGTTATTGAAGTGAATTCAGTTACAGTCCCAAACTTCCTTTTTTGTTTGTTTTTGTTTTTGAGACAGAGTCTTACTATGTCTAGCCCAGGCTGGCCTCAGACTCTTACATGCTGGGATTGATTGTACAGTACCACCACACCCATCTAGTTCCCAAACTTCTTATCCTAACAAATGTAGCAATTACTAGAAAGAAAAGGTATTATGCAAATACAAATTAATGATTAATTTATGTCATAACTGTCCCTTTTGCAGATTTATAGTTTTGTAGGTAAATGTAAAACCACTAATAGTATATGAAAGAAGTTTTAAAACAGTTCATTTAAATTAAAACATAAAAGGTGCACCATCTTTCTGGCAGAAGCAGTGTTTTTGAAAGAGGATCACACAATGTACAGTTTTGAACTTGTGTGGGATGAAGATTTGTCCTGGATTTTAGGATGTTTGGGAACCTGTAACTTCTGCCTCTCCTGCTCTGCTAAGGCAGACTAAAATTGGAATGATGCAGCATGACCCTTGCTCAAGGATGACCTGCAAGTTTGCCAGGCCTGCTGTATTTGCTTACACCCCAAGAGCACTTATCATATTTAATTACAGTTACTTATTTATGGTCTCTCTACCTGGCTAATAGGTAGCTTCTGGAAGGCGGAGGAATATATAACACACATCTTTCTCCATTGCTAAACACACTGCCTGCAATGTAAGAGTCACTCGTTAGGTGTGGATAAATGGAGTAGTGTTAATAAAATCACATTTAAAGACAAAAAGTCGATTTATCAACCTTGGAGTAACTGTTGTACCAAAAGGCTGAATTAGTTTCAAGTAGTAGTGCTCACATGGCTGCATATTAGAACTGTCAGGGGAGCTTTTAAAAATGATCAGTGCCAGGGCCCTGTGACAAAGGCAGAATCTCTGCGACAGACATGTCAGGTATTTTTTTTAAACGAAATGAATCTTGTGTGAAGAGTCACTGTTTTAAAACTTAGCTGATATATGTAGCATTCTGGAACTAGCTTTTCAGAGGACTAAAATTTTTACAAAGTAGAGTAAATATATTTTGTAATGCATTTAAGCTACCAGACCAAAACATGGATTTTTAACTTCTATGCACTTCTGTCTCTGAGGCTGTTGTGTAAGAATTTAGTTTCAGCCTGTGTTTGGCTTTGGTTTCATGGGCCTTTTAAGATTCACATTGATTTATGACACTCGTCTAATGCTAACATGGTGATTGTCTGATGTTGGCAACAACACAGAACAACGATTGCTTCAATAACCATTGATGATCGTTTTCTACTACAATGGCTTAATTTAATAAGAAATTCATTAGTTTAGTATGGATTGTTTGCACAAACATTTGATTAAAAGAGAATGGTTAAGTTACTTGTATACTTTAAGTTCTGTACCTGTGACTACAGTAATGCAGTTTGACAGAGAATTGAGTTAAATGCAGTCTTATGTAAATACTGGGTTAATAATATATAAAATATGTGATTAAGCATAGAGGGAAAAATCAGCTTTCATGATTTGTACTAATCACTCTGGATTTCTCATGTATTGATTATCTCAGTGATTTGGAGTTCTAGTACCTCAGGGGGAATGTTACATCATATAGAAGAATCTTTCTGAAAATTTAAGTAGACACTGTACATAAACTAGTTTTTAATGTTAGGAAAAGGTCATGTGTAAGTCTGAATGATTTAAAAAATTTCCAAAAGCAAGTAGTGTTACAAGAAAAAAGAACACGATCACAGCAATAGCCATGTAGTAAGGCAAATGAAACAGTCACCAGCTACATTTCTAAGAATCTAGATAATTCCAACACTTGAGATTCAGCTGCCCTTCCATAGAAGACAACCTACAAAATTTTGAGACAAGTAAGGTCTTATTCCTGAGCAGTTGATTCTGGAGCCCTCTTGGGGGGCAAGTGGGCTCTTCAGTTACTTGTACCTATCACTTTATTGTAGACTTCTAGCAATTGCTCTAGGAGTTGTCATGTGCAACTTCTTCCTAAGTGTTTCATGTGGACTTCTTTAACTTCCACAATGGAAACATACTTTGTGTAAATTGACATGCACAGTTCACCTTCCATTTTCCTCTTGTATGTGTAAGCTTCATACAATGGACTATATTTCTAATTTCCTTTAAATTGTGTCCTTAGGTATTTCCTTTACATTGAAAGTTCTTTCATTTCTATTTATAACTGTGGTCAATAAATTGTAGAAATAGGTATATCACATTGCTTTGAGATTGTGCTTGAATGGTTGTCTTTTTGTAAATGTTTTATACTTTAACCACCTTTAAAGGAACTTTAACACAATAATATGTTTTAAAATAAAAAATGTTTTATAACCTAATGACTATTTGGCAAAGGACATTGACTCACCTTTCTAATATTAGGCATTTTACATGTATCATCTCATTTAATTTAACCCTTTTACAGAGAAGACTGAGCACAAGAGGTGGTGAGGAATAATCTGGCCAAGATCACATGGGATTCTATCTGCTTCTAAAGATTATTCCTTTCGGCCACACTCTACTGGTGATTCAGGTTGTGAAAAAGACTGCATTGGACTTCTTTGAAATAAGACTGATTTTCAGTTTTCAAATGGATTACTATAAAAGATGATTTCTTTACTTTCCAGTTACATCTCTCACCTCTTTGGTACAATATATATTCCTTCTTTCATTGCTTCTTTTTTCACTTGCTCTATGACAGTGATTCTCAACCTGTGGGTCATGACCCCTTTGGGAGTTGAATGACCCTTTCATAGGGGTTGCATATCAGATATCCTACATATCAGAAATTTACATTACAGTTCATAACAGTAGCAAAATTATAGTTATGAAGTAGTAATGAAAATAATTTTATTGTTGAGGGTCACAACATGAGGAACTGTATTAAAGGGTCACAGCATTAGGAAAGTTGGGAGCCACTGCTCTGTAATGAAATATTATTTACCAAACAAACTGATAAATCTGTGTATTCTTTAGCAGTGGAAATAAGGAATCTTGACCATCTGTCCAAAATATAATTGGTTTTGAAACGTTCTTCATCCCCTTTACTCTTGAAGTGTTTTTTTTCCAGACTAATTATTTTACATTTCTAAGCTAGAAGTAGTGAGGTTTTCAGAGATAGGCATTTGTTGGAGGGTAGAATAGGGTGATTTCTTATGTCCTGTGATAAATACTGAATTGTATTTAATTTTGAAAACCATGTCCTAAACTGCAGCTTCTGAATCTGTCATAGCTGGTCACCCGCACTGTTCAATTAAGTAGTTCAATTAATTCAGTAAGGCTACTTTTACTTTTGTACAGTTACCACTGTAGAGCAAAGTACCTGTCACCAGCCACCAAGCTGATGAGATGTTCTGCTTTCACATTTTGGGGCTTCTATTTTAGTTGTAAATTTTTAATACAGATTTCTTTATCACTGTATTAGTGTGTTGTAGATTTTTGATTACTGGCTTTTAAGTAAAATAGTTTGATTTTCCCAAAACGATGCCATTTTTGTTCTCTTGCTTGTAGATGGAAGCCTTTCATTGAGTGACAAAGTAAATATTTGATCCTTTAAGTTTTACTTTAAGTTCTTGGTATTTATCACACAAATGTTGTTCTCTAAAATTATTCCACTATAGAGCTCTAAATTCTTTCTAGTATCAAGAATTCTTAAAAAAAGAATTCCTGTCCTTGGATAGTATGCTCCCCCTCTCCTTTCTCAGCCTCTTTCCCTCACCTTCTAAAGTTGTTCATTGGCTCTTTTGTTGTCCATCTAGTCACAATAGAAAATGGTTATTTAATTGTACTTAAGCCAATATATGTTTTGTATCTAGGTATACAATTTTTTCATTTTAGCTCCTTGTGTTGTTATTAGGTACCTGTACATTCTGTTTTTAACCAAATTTCATATTTCTTTTAGTATAGCTTTTGGGCTTTATAAACGTTATTGTGATAATTTTAATCAAGTACAGTAAGTGATTCATACTCATCCTCCGTCCCTCCATTCTTTCTTCTCTCCCCTGTGGTTTCTTCTCCAAAATATACTATATTGCTAGGCATGGTGGGGCACACCTATAATTCTAGAACTTGAGAAATAGAGTCAGGAGGAACAGGAGTTCAAGACTAGTCTCAGCCTCACTGAATTTGAGGCCACCCTGGGCTACATGAGATCCTGTCTCAAAATAAACAACAATAATCTCTCTTCTCTCTCTCTCTCTCTCTCTCTCTCTCTCTCTCTCTCTCTCACACACACACACACACACACACACACACACACACACGTGTGCGCGCGCACGCGCGTTGAATATGTATTTTGATGTATGTCAATCTAAGATGGGATTGTTGTCATTTGTGCTGGTTAGTTTTTGTCACTGTGACACCAACTAGAGTTATCTGGGAAGAGGGAACCTCACCTAAGGAATGCCTTCATCAGACCGGCCTGTAGGAATATCTGTGGGGTGCTTTCTGGATTAATGATTGATGTGGGAGGGCTTAGCTCAAGTGGGTGATGCCATTCCTGGCAGGTGGTCCTGGGTTGTATAAGAAAGCAGACTGAGCTAGCTAGTAAGCAGCTTTTCTTTATAGTACCTGCCTCTGCTCCTGTTTGAGTTCCTCCCTGACTTCCCTCAATGATGGATTGGGACCGGGACATGTAAACCAAACAAACACTTTCCTCCCCCAAGTTGCTTTTGGTCCATGTTTGATTGCAGCAACAGAAAGCAAACTAGGACGTCACTTAACCATCTGTAGATTTTACTGCTCATTGAAGGAACGGAGGGTTTGTTCAGTTACAGAGGTGTCTACCTCTGCTATATTATGCAGATAGCCAGTGTTTCACTGCTCCTTCATGCGTTCACATTTGTGCTTTAAAGAAACAGATTTTTAGCCTTCCCGCTTATCTTATTGTTTCCTCTGAATATATGATTCCATTGCTTTGTGGCTTGTAAGGCAGCCAGTCCCCTAAGATCTGATCTAGTCACCTTTAGGCACAATGTAGCCATTTTCTTCTTTATAGAAGGAATGATATCTACTTCACAAGCTATGTGCACAGATTAGTGATTAAAAGTGCAACATAAGTGTTTTTTATTGTAGAATGTCTCTGCCATACTCAAATTTCTTTTGGCATTTATGAACATAAGTTTCAACAATTTTCAGATGTGTACTTTCTCAGTGCTAAACACATGCTCTGTTACATAAATAATATAGTGAAATGAACATCCTTTCCTACTGTGTAGGTAAATTCATCAGAGGTGTTAGTATCTAGTCATTCATTTGTAGCTGTGAAGCCATGAGCAAATTAGTTAACATCTCTGATCATTAATTTCTTTGCCTATAAAATGAAAACGATAGTCTATTCTTCTTAGGGAGATTATGAGGATTAGATAATACATCTATGGAAATGTCTATATGTTTTTATTTTAGTTGCATTATTATTATTCAGCAAACACTTGGATCCTCAAGGAGTTCTGTATCAATAAAAGAGAAATGTTTAATTTAGACCATATCTCAGGAGTTCTTGAATTCTGAGAAGGCAAGAGTCATAGCTGAC
Source organism: Peromyscus nudipes (assembly GCA_902168325.1). Classification (NCBI taxonomy): domain Eukaryota; kingdom Metazoa; phylum Chordata; class Mammalia; order Rodentia; family Cricetidae; genus Peromyscus; species Peromyscus nudipes. The sequence goes on from CABHPH010141006.1 coordinate 9,144, forward strand.
TTGCTCACACTGCTGTCTCTGCATCTTTACCCAGCATGCAGAAAGTCAGCAGTAGTTATTGAATGAGTGTATTAAGTGGAAATCCAGAGACAGCGTGACACCTAGCAGGAAAAGGAAGTTGAGAAAATCTTTGTAGAGGACATGGAACTTGAAAGGTTTGTTAGTCTTCTCCTTAGGTAATTTTTGAAATGTTAGGCCTGTTTCCTCATTTCTAAGAAGGAGTAGAGGAATTCAGGTAAAGGAACTCTAATAACTCTTAGGAAAGTTTTAAAAATATATTCAAGAGCATTTAGTGTCTTTTAGCAAAAATTATTATGTACTAGGAAAGATACTCTTTGAGTCTACAGGTTTTCATAATATATTTGTAAATCTGATCTAGGCTGTAGTTTTACAGTGCTGTAAAAAGCACCAAAGATTTTGTTAAAAGAGAGAGTTTTGTATCACACTTTTGCATTTGGACATTTGATAAAATATTAATTCTTCATAATGTGAGATTTCATGAGGAAAAAAGGAAAATCTAGGACTGGTGAGATGGCTCAGAGGTAAAGTACTTGCTACTATGCCTGACGGCCTGAGTTTGATTCCTACTGGGACTCACATGGTAGAAGGAGAGAACCAATTCCTGCAAATTGTTCTCTGGTGTGTGTACACATATACATACAATACAAATTGTGGTAATTTTTTTAAAAAAGAAAAGGAAAACCCCATGATAATGTATTTAAAAATATAGCTATATACAAGATTTGTTACATTTATAGTGTAGTGGTTTCTCAAATTTTGTTATGACAGCAATTTCATATCTTAACTGAGGACAAATGAGACAGAAAGACCCTAAAATTGTAGTCTGTGAAAGATTGGGCACTGACTCTAAATTACCCAAATGCACACTCTGTGAGAATGATCATCGTGTTGAAGAGGGTGGTCTACTTAGACCACTTCTATGGAAATAGGTTGTCTTCAGAGGAGAGTTAAAGGGGTCTTTTCCTATGATCCTTGGACAGTGTTGTTTATATTGCATCATTTAGGTTAGAAGTTTCACTGACTCTCCCTTTCTCCCTTAACTCATTAGTTTAAAAGGAGATTGTCTGACTTTATTTGTATATGAATAACTTCCTGTAGTCTACTTAGGCTTAATATCATCTTAATTAGGCTGTAGCCCTAACAGTATATGACATTAAATTTGAGATTATCCTTTTTTTTGAGACAGGATCTCAACTATGTAGACCAGGCTGGCCTTATTCACAGACATCCATATATCTCTGCTTCCTGATTGTTGGGACAAAGGCATGGGCCACCATGCCCACCTTGATATTATCGTTTTAAAAAAGAGTAATTTCGGGGTTGGGTTTTAGCTCAGTAGTAGAGCGCTTGCCTAGCAAGCGCAAGGCCCTGGGTTCGGTCCTCAGTTCCAGGGGGGAAAAAAAGAGTAATTTCCTTTTATGAGTAGCCATGTGAGTGCTGGGAACTGAACTAGGATCCTCTGCAGGAGTAGCATGTGCTCTTAACCACTGGGCCATCACTCCAGCATGATTATCTTTTTAATAAATGTTTTCTTTTAAATTAAATTACTTGTAATTAGATGCTTGTAAAAAAAGCAGGAAGATGTTTTCACTGAGAATTCTTACGTATATTTCACATGAATTTAAAAAAAGTCATACTATTCAGATAACAGGTCAGATTGAGAATATATTTAGCTCACACTATAATCAACATATTTTTAACGTATGCTAAGATGTGAGGAAAAAACCTTTACTAATCATGCATGTTGTAAGCTATGCTTTTTTTTTTCTTAAAAAGCTTTCTCTCAATGGATGCATCTACAAAATGCTCTCAAACCTGAGGCTCAGGGAACATTGAGGAAGGAGTGAGAAGATTGTAAGAGCCAGAGATAAATGAGGTTGTGTCTCCTAGTATTATCAGAAGCCACACTCATAAGTCTTACCAATATGACTGCCCAAATGTTAGCTAAACAAGGATGACACCAATGAGCATGCCAAACTGGATGGAGAGAAAGCCCATGAGGCCTCAACCCTGCACAAAGTACTGTAGGCAACTGAGGAACGCTGGGAGTGAGAGAGGTGGCCCTCCCCAGGGAAGAGCAGCACACCAAATGGTTGTCCAGTGCCAAATGGTCAGCCCTGAAAACACATACAGGTAGCATTATACAGACTGAGCAGGTTCTATTTAGGAATATATCTGTGTATGTGTTTCATATATATGTATATACATATATATACGTATAATATATACATATATATACATACATACATACGTATATATATATGTATATACGTTCGTGTATATACCTGCATACAATAACCATTAGTGAAGAAAAGAGGCCATGAATTTAAAGGAGAGTGGGGAGGAGTATATGGGAGGTTTTGGAGGGAGGAAATGGAAAGGAGAAATGTTATAATTATAGTCTCAAACATTTTTTAAGAAGATTTCTCTCATGGCAATTAAACTGATCTGTGAAAATGTCTATTCATGTGAAAATGCTTTGTTATCATCATTGCAGAAAAAGCCTGGAAATCTGAAGAGGAAGCACTTCAAGGCTTGCTGCTACACCTTTTAGATTCTCAACAATAATATTTCTTCTGTGGTTGAGTGTTTCCATTATACTGCTGGATCATGCTTCATATTCTATGACCTGTAAGCAGGTTTAGTGGGCTTTAGTTGATATCTGTAACCTCAGGTTTCTTGGTTTGACTTACCCTGGTGGCTTCAGTATTAGGCTTACAAATATGAATATGGACTTGATGGCCTCATTAGCACATTTCCCCACATTTCCAGATCCATTTCTAGACAGAGAGAACTGTAAGTTGGATTTGGGGGAAAATGCAATTTAGTAATTGTCAATCCAGGCATGATGGCTCATTCCTGCAATTCCAGCACTTGAGAGGCTGAGACAGGAGGATTATTGTAAATTCAAGGCTAGACTGGGTTACAGAGTGAGAACCTCTCTTAAAATGCACCCTTCCAGAAAAGGCCAAGAGAAATAAGTATTCTAAAGAAACTTTATTTCTAAAATTATTTGTTTGTTTGTTTGCTTATTTATTTGGCAGGGTCTCCTTGGCTGGCCTGGAACTCACTATATAGACCAGGCAGACCTTAGACTCACAGAAATTTATCTCCCTCAGATTCCTGAGTGCTGAAAAGGCATATGCCATCATGCCTGTTGGAAAATTATTAAACAGTAGTTCACGAGACATCAGTATTTATTTCTTCATCTTATAAAAGAAGAATGGGGAGCTGGAGTGATGGCTTAGCAGTTAAGAGAGCTTGCTGTTCTTGCAGAGGACCCAAGTTCTGTTCCCAGCACCCATGTTGAGCATCTCACAAGTGCCTCTAATTCCAGCTCCAGGGGATCCAGTGCTACCTTTTGGTCTCTGTGAGTAACTGAATGCACATGGCATACATGTACACACACACATACAGACTCATAAAGCAAAAGCAACTGGCATTGCTGGTTTTATGAGTGTCTTATGAGCATAAGATGGCATGATTTTCAAAAAGTCTTAAATTGCCCTATACATATAAATTTTGTTGAAGCACATCTACTTAGAAATGGGCTTTGTTGAATTTTCCTTGATTTTGGAAGGATGATTTACCTTTCAAAAAAGTGTGTGTATGTGTGTGTGCACGTGTGCGTGCATGTTTTGAGTGGCCACAGTGCATATGTGGAGGTCAGAGGACAGCTTGTATGATTGGGTTCTTTCTTTCCACCCTCTTTGTTGGTCTCAATGATCCAACCCAAGTTGTAAGGCTGGTGCAGTGAGTGCCTTTACACACATCTTGCTGGGTTCCGCCTTTGTGTTTAAACTGGTTTTGTGTTGTCTTTATGAGCATTACATAATATACTTTGCCTCTTAGGTAGGACTTAGAACATATTAAGTCAAACTGTTGACTACCTGAAGGTGAAGTATGTTTATTTTCCTGATGGAGCAATAATAAATTTACACTGTAGTCAAAGCAAAGAGAAGCCGGGCAGTGATCGCACATGCCTTTAATCCCAGCACTCGGGAGGCAGAAGCAGGCAGATCTCTGTGAGTTCGAGGCCAGCCTGGTCTACAGAGTGAGATCCAGGACAGGCACCAAAGCTACACAGAGAAACCCTGTCTCAAAAAACCAAAAAAAAAAAAAAAAAAGCAAAAGAGAAAGAATGTGAATTAGCATGTTGCCCCTTTTTCCCTTAAATTGTAATATTTTTGTTGAACTTTCAAATTTGGAACTTCACATGAGAAACATTTGTGTCCAATCATATTTGAACTTAGACTCTTCAACATCTGGTTAGCCTGTAAGGAAGAATTTAAGCATTCTAGGAATGTATTAGAAATGCAGATCTCGCTGGGCGGTGGTGGCGCATGCCTTTAATCCCAGCACTTTAATCCCAGCAGAGCCAGACAGGCACCAAAACTACACAGAGAAACCCTGTCTTGTGTGGGGCGGGGAATGCAGATCTCAGGCCTCACCCTGACCCTTCAGATCAGAAACTAGGGGAATGGAATACCACTATCACTGTTTTAACAAGCCTTCCAAGAGAATTCTGATGCACACCAAATTTTGAGAACTACCCTCTTAGAACCCTGGATCAGTAAATGATGGTCTATAGCCTAAATTGGTTCACTACCTGTTTATTGTCTATGGCTGCTTTTTATGCTGTAGGCAGAATTGAGTAGTTATGTAGGACCATTGTCCATAGAGCCTCAACTATTTGTTATTTGGTCCTGTAAACAAAAAGCTCATTGATCCCTGCTTGAGATGGAATCTTATTATTGTTTTTTTGTGAGTAGTTAAAATCATTAGGTAGATACCCTTGTCTGCCTTTACATATGACCCTCATATTTCTGCAAGCTCATTTGTCTCTCTGATATCAATGACTAACTCAATGACTATTGTTCTACATTGCCCTTTTTGTTCTTGGTAATAGTAAGTTAGAAAATAGGACTTAACTAAGTGATACTGAGCTATCTTACTTCTGAGTTTGTTTTGGTTCATGATTTATCCCAGACAATGGACATGACTGAAATACCCTTTTCCTTTTTTAGACTTTTTCAGTCAATTTAATTCATACCTTTTGCCCTACTTACTCATCCCAGTGGTGAGATACAAAGAGAGAGATACAGACAAAGGCAAGTACACAGAATGTGGTCATTCAGGTCTGTTGCCCAAGGCAGCCTATCTGTCAGATAATTTGAGTTTTACAGTTTCCTCAAAATAGTGTTGGAAATGAAGATTTTTAAAAATTATTTATGGCGATGACTAAAAGGTGAACTCTTTAGTAGAAGGTAGTAGTATTATTTTCCCGACAGTACAATCCACCCACAGGAATCATATGAACAACCCCATCTTTTCTGTTTTATCTACCTGAAATAGAGGTCCGGGTGGATGATGATAAAAGTTTGGTAAATCATACTATGCTTTAGGTAAGAGGAATGATCTGGTGGTTTGTGCTGTGTTGTCGTGTCCTTGTGTACAGAGGTGTCTGGGACAGCCCTACAGGCTAACCCTAACCCTGAGCATCAGTAATTTTCCTCACTTCCTTGGCAGCCAGTTATGCTTGGAAGCTGAGTGTTCCTTTCAGAGAAGCAACTGCTGTAGATAAATTCTGCTGAATGTGTGTTTTGAACCATTTTCAAGGCTATAATGTAAAAATTCAGATTTCTTAGTAGGCAGAGAATGTTATTTAAGAGTGTTTATGCTGTAGTATCAGATAAGACTCATTATGAAATAGACATTGCACCTTGGTCTCCAGGTAACAAGTCTGTTTTCTTTTAGTACTAATATTTTCCTGCTTCAAAAGCATTCGAAGTCTCATGATGCCTCTTTGAACACATTAGTAAACTTAGAATTGTATTGTAGATATTGAACATAATGGTAGATTCTTATCCAGTACTAATAACTAGTTTCCCTAATTTTTGAGAACTTTCAAAGCATCGGGCTTTATACTAGGTCCTACCTTTTTCTAGACTTTGCATTGATTTGCTTTTCTTCTCTCCTTGCTGGATTATTAATTGTTCCACTAGGACCACTGTGTACAGTGCTTCCCAACCTTCCTAATGCTGTGATCCTTTAATACAGTTCTTCATGTTGTGGTGACCCCCAACCATACAATTATTTTCATTGACGCTTCATAACTGTAATTTTACTACTGTTATGAATTGTAATGTAAATATCTGTGTCCTCAGATGGTCTTAGGGGACCCCTGTGAAAGGGCCATTTAACCCCCCCAAAGGGTTGCAACCCACAGATTGAGAACAGCTGATCTAGTGCGATCCACAAGGCTAGACTTGACTTTCAGTCAACTAGCTAACCCCACCTGGCCTTGAGCAAAGGTAGGTAATATGGTAGCTGCTAGAATGCAGCTGTTTCAGGTTAGTCACTGTTCAATAAAACTCATTAAACTGTGCTTTCCCCACAAATGATTTCTAAATCGCCAGTGGACTCATGAAAAAGTGTCCACCATTAAATCATTGAAAAATGCAAGTAAGAAACAATAGTGACAGACGCTACACTTAGGATGGCTAGAACTACAAAGGTGGGTGACTGTGCTTACACAGGTGGCCCCGTTAAACTAAAAGGGTCAGAAAACCAAAAGTCCTGAGTCTGAGCAAAATGGCGAGAGTGAAGAAGGGTTTGCACGAATGGGAGGAGGACAAAAGAGAATGGGAGGGAAAAGTAACCAGAATGCCATCTATATCTATCTATCTATATCTATCTATATCTATATATGAAATTGTCAAAGAACATGCTTAATTGATTTGCAAAAGATGAATGATAACAAGATTGTAGATTTGTGAGAATATAAAATGGTACAGCCAATGTGGAAAATATGCTGTCAATTCTTCAAAAAGTTATAGTTTCATGTGACCCAGCAATTCCACTACTAGGTATATAGCCAAGAGAATTATAAACTTACATTTACATAAAACTCATAAATAAATTATAAGTATAAAATATTCATACTAATGTTATCCATAATAGTCAAGATGTATGAACAACCCCAGTCAGTGCTCACTGGTGAATGAACAGTTAAGAAAATGTGGTAATTGCACAGTGAAATATTATTTGGCCTTAAAAGGAGTGAAGTATGTGTACTATTTTCAACATAGATTCCCTCTAAAACTTGTGCTAAGTGAAAGAAACCTGACATAAAATATCACATGATGTATAATTTCATTTCTATGAAATTTCCAGAATAAATAAGTCTTTTGAGAGAGAAATTAAATCAGTGGTTACCAGGAGTTGTGGGGAGGACAGACTGAAGGGTAACTGTAACTGGGCATGGGATTTCTTCTTTGGTCTCTGGAATAGTGCTTGCTCATCAGGGCACAACTTTGAGTATATAAAGCCCACCAAATTGTATACATTAGAAGAGTAAATTTTATGATCTCACTAAAAGCTGTTATTTTTTTTTTTTAGTTTAGCTTCTTAGTCATATCAGCCGCATTTCACGTGCTCAGTAGCTTTATGTTGCTAGTGGCTACATGTTGGTAGCACGAATTTAGATCATTTTTGTCATCACCCAAAGTTTTGTTAGATAGCACTGATCTAGAGGAACTGGGATTCTCAATTTGCGACCCCCTCCAAAAAAACAAAAGAAAAGTCACAGTTTGTGAGTCACAAAGAATGTGGAAGGGATTTGAAGAAATGTTGCTTTTAGAATACCTTTACTCCTTTTTTTTTTGCTCTCTGACTATTCCATTAAGAGACCCCAGCCTATTTCCTATCATTCTCAAATAAATGTGGTAAATGCTGTTATAGTTTATGTCTTAGAAGTGATGCAATTGAGGCTTTACTGGGTATTAAGAGATTTTCATAGCTAGTAGGGGCCGAGCCAAGTTTCTAATTTAGGTTTTTCGTTTCTAGTCTAAGGAATTGTGTTTTTTTCCACTTGTAGTTTCGTTTTCTATTCTCATTGGAACTATTTGTAGTAGCATCATGATAGATGCTAATGTATATGTATGTGTGCACACACTTAGTGATGTCATCTGTCTGAAATCATAATGCAAGTACCTCATCTTTTGTGATACTGTTTATACCTACAGTAACACTTTCCCCTGTTCCCATTTCTGTAGTTAATTTCTAAATATTCCCCAATTAAAAGGTATTTATCCATTAAGGAAACCTACTGTGTCAGGCAACTTTGGGGGCCCTTGTTTCACCTGGTTGAGATTTGTAGGACATCCTAAGATATGAACAACAGTACTGACAAGATTATTGTTTGTGATACTGTGACACATTGAGACCCATCCATAGTGCCTGTGTTAGTGACTCTAACAAAGATCTGTCTTCTAGTCTAAGGCCTTAGCTTTAATTTATGCATCACTCTTTTTTCCACACATAAGCATCTTCAATCCCCACCCACATTACTGTACAACTTGACTGAACTTTTCTCTTTTTTTCCTCTCAAATTTCTGTGCTTAGTATTTTTCTGTCCATAATACTTTTTTTTCCATGAAACTCTATGTGAATTGGGAGATGGGGATGTCTCTGTATACATATGGTATGTGAACATGTATGTTTGTGGGTGGATTTGCTCATACATACACATGGAGGCCAGAGGAAAATGTTTTATTTCTGCATTATTACTCTCCACCTTATTCCTTCGGGACAGACAGTGTTTTTTACTGAACCTAAAGTCAACAGACCCCAGCCATTCTCTTGTCTCTACAGCCCACCACACTGAGGATACAGGCACATGGCCATGCAAGTGTAAGGACCAAAATTCAGATCCCCAGCATCCAAGTAAAAAATCTGAATGTGGCAGTCCATTGCTGTCCAGCACTGGGGAGTCAGTCAAACAGATCCTTGGAACTCATCGGCTAGCCAGTCTAGCCAAATGAGTGAGCTCCAGGTAAAGTGGGGGACTGTTTCAAAAAATAAGTTGGAAAGAATTGAAGAAGGCACCTGATGTTCACCTCTGGCCCACACATGCACTTGCATCACATGTGTGTACATGTACACATGAACACACACACACACACACACACACACAAGTCCACATCAAGAAAAAGCAAAGATAACAAATAAACAACTTCATTTTGTGCCTGAGGTAGAAAAAGAAGAAACTAAGACCCCCAAACCATCAAAATGAAAAAATAAATGAGCAAAAATTAGTAAAATAGAAAATAGAAAAAAAATCAAAACTGTTAGGATTGTTTTTGAAAAGATGAATCTACAAGCCTTTAGGCAGATTAAGAAAAATAATCAAAATTATAAATGAAGAAGGGTCATTACAGCAAATAATAGAGAAATAGCTAGAATTATGAGACTGCCATGAACAATTATATGATAACAAATCAGATCACCTGAAGAAATGGATAAATTCTTAGAAAAATATACATTTCTAAGATTGGATCAAAAAGAAGTAAAATCTGCACAAACCAATAATGCATGAGGAAATTAAATTAGTAATCAGAAACCTTTCCACCAAGAAAAGCAAGGAGGCAAGGCTGGTGAATTTCATAAATTCTCCTGAACATTTAAAGCAGAGTTAATATCATTCCTTTACAAATTATTTAAAACTTGAAGAGGAAGAATATTTTCAAACTGACTTTATAAGGTAAGCATTATTCTAATGCCAAAGCAGAAAAGAACACTACAGAAAAGAAAATTACAAGTCAATATCCATGATGAAGATACCTGAACATTCTTCAACCAAATATAAGCAATCCAAATTTAAGAACAGATTAAAAGGGTCATCTATCCTTTTATCATCCTCAAATGAGTGATAGAAAAACTGACTTTCCTCTCCTCCTGCGGTCAGTTGCTCTCAGGCCCGTGTCCCTTGTTGCTTCGCTCCAATCTTCCTCCTCACCATGACTTCCTATAGGTATCACCAGTCCTCAGCCATCTCTTCCTTTGGGGGCCTGGGCGGAGGCTCGATGCGCTTTGGGTCAGGGGGTGCTTTTCGTGCCCCCAGCATCCACGGGGGTTCAGATGGCCGCGGTGTGTCCGTGTCCTCCGCCCGCATCGTGTCCTCGTCCTCCGGGAGCTATGACGGAGGCTACAGCGGAAGTTTTGGTGGGACTCTGGCTGTGTCCGATGGGCTGCTGGCTGGCAACGAGAAGAACACCATGCAGAACCTCAATGACCGCCTGGCCTCCTACTTGGACAAAGTGCGCGCCCTGGAGCAGGCCAACATGGAGCTGGAGGTGAAGATCTGAGACTGGTATCAGAAGCAAGGGCCCGGACCCTCCCGCGATTATAGCCACTACTACAGGACCATCGAGGACTTGTGCGACAAGATTCTTGGTGCCACCATTGAAAACGCCAGGATTGTCCTACAGATTGACAATGCCCACCTGGCTGCAGACGACTTCCGAACCAAGTTTGAGACAGAGCAGGCCTTGCGCCAGAGTGTGGAGGCTGACATCAATGGCCTGCACCAGGTGTTGGATGACCTGACCCTGGGCAGGACTGACCTGGAGATGCAGATTGAGAGCCTGAAGGAGGAGCTGGCCTACCTGAAGAAGAACCATGAGGAGGAAATTAGTGCCCTGAGGAGCCAGGTGGGTGGCCAGGTCAGTGTGGAAGTGGATTCTGCTCCAGGCATCGACCTAGCCAAGATCATGAGAAGTCAATATGAGGTCGTGGCTGAGAAGAACTGGAAGGATGCTGAAGCATGGTTCACCACTCGGACCGAGGAGCTGAACAGGGAGGTGGCTGGCCACACTGAACAGCTCCAGATGAGCAAGACGGAAGTCACCGACCTTCGATGTACCCTCCAGGGTCTTGAGATTGAGCTGCAGTCCCAGCTCAGCATGAAAGCCGCACTGGAAGGCACACTGAGAGAGACAGAGGCCCGCTATGCAGCCCAGTTGTTACAGATCCAGGGTGGGATCAGCAGCATCGAAGCCGAGCACCAGAACCAGGAGTATCAGCTGCTCATGGACATCAAGTCGAGGCTGGAGCAGGAGATCGCTACTTACCACAGCCTGCTGGAGGGACAGGAAGCCCACTACAACAACCTACCCACCCCCAAGGCCATCTTAGCAGATCCTGAAACTCCCCTGGGGAGGGGCGTGACTGGGGTGATACATTTACTCCAGGTCTTCCCTTGACTTGCCAATAAAGCTGCCCTCCAGGGGGGGAAAAAAAGAAAAACTGACTTTCCAAAGTAAAGATTTAAATCAGAAACGACAAGATTACAGTCTGCTATTGTGGGTGTTACAATGGACCATAAGCACACTAAGGAGGCAAAAGAAGATAAATGTTTTTTAAGGCAAAACAAAGAAAGTTACATACGTTATTTTGAAAGCATTATCCTTGGTTAAAAGTTTCAGTAATGGGGGACACATGTCAGTCCAGAGTTGAACAGTAATTGCTGGGTAGACATCCTTGTAGAAAGAAGTATTTCTTTGTTCAAGGTTGCAAATTTGGCAATGTTTGTGATAACTTGTGTAATCAGTCAAATTTGCATGAGGACCCCTCTTCCTGGTTTCCTGATTTTTACACTTTGTCATAAATAACTCCATTTTGTTTTTCACAACTTTCACACTTGTTACAAAAATGCTATACCTAAAGGGACTCTTCTAGGATTGCTTTCTTCTTTAAGCAAGCTCAGCATCCTATAGCATGACATGGACAAGTAAATAGACCTCTTTGATTCATAATTTTTTTCAATGGGAAAATAGAGAGGTGACCTCACTGATTTCTTAAATCTTCTCGAACTCTAAAATTAGTGATTCTGTAATTTTAAATGTTGTATTAACTAATTATTTCCTTTTACCTTTGATACCAGTCAAACTAACTTTATATTTCATTTACTTACTATTAAATTTCAGATAGCATGGATGGGAGGGAAGAAGGATCATACATCATAATTAAATAGAATTTATCTGTAGGGTGCAAAGATGGTTCATTATATGGTAATAGTTAATGTAAAACAGAATAAGTATAAAACCTATGTGGTGATCTCACTAGAAGAAAAAAATCCAATGAAATTTAAAATCCTTTCATAACAAAAACAACTAGAAAAGTATATACCTGAACACATTGAAAGCTATGTATAACAACCCCACAGCTAATACACTGAATCTTGAAAAATCTGAAAGCTTTTCCTTTAATGTTATAAACAAGTCAGGGATACCCACTCTCGCCAATTGTATTCAATATATTACTAGAAGATAAAGCCAGAACAATTAATAAATAAAAGTCATCCAAATCACAAAACAATTATTTAAATTTTCTCCTTACAGATGGCATGATCTTATATGTAAAAAAATCCTTAACAGATTCCACTGAAGAGAAGGAAAAGGAGACCTCACCATAAGCCTCAGTGTTTTTCTATAAATTTTTCTTTCTATTCTTTAGATAGCCTCATCACAATTGGATGAAACCATACAAAGATGGTGTCTTAGTCACTGTTCTATTGCTGTGAAGAGACATCATGACCATGTAACTCTTATAAAAAGAAAACACTTAATTGGAGCTTGCTTACAGTTTCAGAGGTTTAGTCCATTATCATCATAGTGGGAAGTATGATGCACACAGGCAGACATGTTGCTGGAGAAGTAGCTGAGAGTTCTACATCTAGATCCACAGGTAGCAGGAAGAAAGAATGACACTGGGCCTAGCTTGGGCTTTTGAACCTCAAAAGCCCACCACCAGTGATACACTTCTTCCAACAGGGCCATATGTCCTCTAATCCTTCTCTAGTAGTGCCACTCCTTGATGACTAAGCATTCAAATATAGGAGTCTATGGGCCATTCTTATTCAAACCACCACCAATGGGCTTGGTGCTTGTCTAAGGCTTTGGCAGCTTCACTGTCTCCTCATATTAAGTTATCGTGGATGAGGGTGGATTGACAGAACTACTTATAAAGCAGTACATTACTAATGTCTATTACACCTCTTAGCAGCAGCATCTTCCTTGGCCATAGTGGTGAGTTATAAATGAAGCCTAATCTGGAGTGCACTCAGCTGGCCACTTCCTCTGGGTAATTTGGTGGAAACAGGAAAAGAGTACTAAAATAATTTTTAGCACTACAATTTCTGTATGGTTGTATCTGTTTATTGTTATTTTCTATCTAATGAGTCACGATACTTTTAGCTTTTTAGACAAAGTTTCTTTTAATTATGTGAACATATTTATAATACCTAATTTAAAATCTCCTAAACCCTGGCTGGTGAGATGGCTAAGTAGATAAAGGCACATGCTGGCAAGCCTGATGACTTAGGAGTTCAACCCCTGGGACCCACATCGTCGAAGGAGAGAACTAACTCCCTGGTGGACAAGAGGGCTCAGTGGGTAAAGGTGTTTGCTATCAAGCCTGATGACCTGAATTTGATTTCCGGAACCCATATGGTGGAAGGAAAGAACAAACTCTCACATGTTGTCTTCTGCATATGTGCATGTGCACGCGCACACACACACACACACACACACACACACACACACAAATGTAAAAAAAGTGAAAAAGAGAACTGAGTTCCACAGTTGTCACCTCACGCCTCCACACATCTGCTCATCTGCTGCGGTATGTTCATATGTGCTTGTATGCATACACATGTTGAAATGTAATCAAAATTAGAACATGAACTCTACTAAACCCAACAGCCTTCAGGGCTGATTTCTGTTGGCTACTATTTTCCTTCAGCAATTTTTCTCAGTAGGTTGAGTCTTTGAATACTATATTAAAATAATTCTGTTATAAGCCTCCAAAGGTAGTGGTTATTCTTGTTTTCACTTGGTTCAGTGATTGCCTGAACTAGTTATGTAGTCTTCCTCTTCGGTAGCATGGAGCTGCTGAAGTCTATGCTAGAGATTTTTTGTTAATTGATTGAGTTTTGTTTTCTTCGAAGGTTTTGGCTTTCTTTTGGACCGGATCTCTGTGGCCTGGGTTGTCTTTACTATGTACCCGAGACTGATCTCAAACTCAAAGTAGTACTCCTGCCTCAGCCTCCAGAATGCTAGGATTACAGGCATATGGCATCCTGCCTGGGTGAGCGTTTTGTTTTGTTTTCTTTAAATCATTGATTTGTTTTTTTTTTTTTTGAAGTCTGTCTTTCTAGGGTTTTCCATTGGCTCAGCATAACTTAATGGGGAGTCAATGATTGACCAGTTTTCCTTAAACATTTTGAGCCAGTAAGCCTAACACCTTTTGTTAGGGACAAACTGTATGTGGAGTGGGGCATACATTTGACATTCAGGTAGTTTGAAAGCCTTTTTAGGGCCTGAAGAGATGGACTGGCAGTCAAGAGCGTGTACTTCTCTTACAGAGGACCTGAATTCAGTTCTCAGCATCCATGTCTGGCAGTGGTAGCTCACAACCAACTGAAACTCCAGCTCCAAAGTATCCAAACCCTATTCTGGACTCCATAGATACCTGCACTAATGTGCACATAAACACATATATACATGACTTAAAAATAATAAAGTAAAATCTTTAAACATCTGCCTAGCTTGTAGACCATTGAACCTAGTAGAATACCCAGAGACAAACCCATACAGCACTGGACACCAGAGTTTTTACAAAGGCATCAAACATGAATTAGGAAAAAGCCTATACAATAAATGGTGCTGGCAGAAGAGTGAAATTAGATCCATATCTCTTATCTTGCATAAAAAATTCATTCAAACTGGATCAGAGATATTAATTTAAAACAGGAAATACGGTAACTGCTAAAACAAATGGGAAACACTTCAGAATGTAGGTACAGGCAACAGACTTGTGACTGTAACCCCAGTAACACAGGAAACAACTGTATTAATTACCAAATGGAAGTACATGAAAATTAAGAAACTTCTGTGCAGTAAAAGAAACTAACAACATCTTTAACCACTAGAGAAATACAAAGTGAAACTACTTTGAGATTCCATCCCACCCCATTGAGCATGCCATCCATCAAGAAAATAAATGACAACAAATTCTGGTTGGGATATAGGAGAGAGGAATGATGGGAAGTGTAGGCTAATGCACCACTATAGAAATCAGGTAACCCAGCTAGACCACTCCTGGACATCTACCCAAAGAATGCCAAATCCTACTATAGAGTTACTTGAATATCCATGTTTATCAGTTCCTTTTACAATAGCAAAAAAGTGAAACCAGCCTGGATATCCATCAACAGAAGATGGCATTATGAATGTGTGTGTGTGTGTGTGTGTGTGTGTGTGTGTGGTGTAATGGGGTTTTATTCCATGGTAAAGAAAAATATACTTGGGATTTTGTAAGAAAATGAGTGGAACTGAAAAATACTAAGGTAATCAAGACTCAGAAAGACAAGTGTGCATGGTCTTTCCCATATGCAGATTCTAGCCTCTAACTGTAAAATATGCATATCTAGGTAGGAGGGAATATGAGAAGAGGCCAAGAAACCAGAAATGGGCACATGACTGGAAAAAAAGAGACTTTAGCGTAGCCAAGCCCCGCCAGTCCCAGAGTCCACCTATAAAATAAACACACAGACTCTTATATTATTTATTATATATATATTATATATATATATTATTATTTGGCCTGATGGCTCAGGCTTCTAGCTATCTAGTCCTTACATCTTAAATTAACCCATTTCTATTAATCTATACTTTGCCACATGGCTTGTGGCTTACCGGTACCTTACATCTTCCTTGTCCTGGCGGCTGGCAGTGTCTCCCTATGTCTTTTTGTTCTCTTAATTCTCCTCTCTGTTAGTCCTGCCTATACTTCCTGCCTGGCTACTGGCCAATCAGTGTTTTATTTATCAATCAATCATCCAAAGCACTTTAGCAGTGATCAAGAGGGGACACAAAGTGGAAAGGAAGAATACTGGGAGAAAAGTATGGTAAGGAAGGCAGATTTGATGAGGGATGGTGGGGGAGAGCCCGCCAAAACCAAACATGTATGAAAACATATTACTTTGTCAACTAATTCAAAAAATAAAAAGATATCTCTCTCTCTCTCTCTCTCTCTCTCTCTCTCTCTCTCTCACACACACACACACACACACACACACATGCCTTTACTTAGAGATTTTGCAGGGCTTCACAAGCAGACAGCAGTAATAGGTATTTGGGATCCTCTCCAGTGCCTCTTGGGCATGCACATAGCTTTGCACATATGCAGTCTTCCTGAACCTCCAAAATACATCAGTGCTTTTAAGCCTTCTATTGTGTCATTTTGAAGATCTCCCATTTACATGCTTGGCTCTTGTCTTATTTGCCTCAAAGAAATATTGCGAGTTTAAGCAGCTGTGGTTTTTGACTGTTCACTAATGATTACTATTCTTTTGCAGTGCCCCAACAATGGGGTTCAAAATCAGGTCAACTCCCTTCAGTGGCATTGTCCACAAAGCTAGAAGACCACAGAGTCCTGGTAAGGGATGGAAACAGCCCCATGTCAAATGCCACAGACCTGCTGGTCTTTATCATCAGTAGGCAGAAGCTTTGTGCTGTTTTTTTTTTTTGTCTCGCCGTTCCCCATAGGTTTACACTGTATCTGTAATTTGATAGCTTTTCATTTAGTACAAGTATTTTCTCATGTTCTTGATAATTCATTATAAATAATTTCTGATGACTGTGTATCATCTCATCATTTATTTGAATGCCTCATAATTTATGTGGTGATTCCCCTATTATTGTACTTTAGATAATTACTTGTCTAATTTGCCTGACTTTCCCAATAGGCTCTAACCTCAGGAAAGCCTGTAACAGGTTTACTATTTCACCTCGCTGTCTAACATAGTAATTTTTGTCTCCCCACTTTTTAAGATGTTACAGCTAGTACTTTCAGAAAGTATGTCTTGCTGCCAAGGGTTTATCCAGATTGCGTGTGTGTGTGTGTGTGTGTGTGTGTGTGTGTGTGTGTGTGTATTTACCAAGAATGGAGTTCCAGAAATGGACCTGCCTAGTCAAATGATAGAGACATTAAATTATTATTGCCTTGTGTGTTAGAGGACAACTTGGTGGAGTCAATTTTCTTCTTTCACCTTCACATAGATTCCAGGGATTGAACTCAGGTTGCTGGACTTGCAGAGCAAATGCCTATGCCCACTGATCTATTCCACTAGTCCAGACATTTGTAAAGCTCCAGGTTTAGACGGACTGCCAGTGAGATTTCTAGAAAACTTAGAACAAAATGTTTGATTTTAGTGATAAACTAATCTATTGCATTGTGCATTTGGCAATACTGAGTGTGCTTATTGCTTAGGAATGTTTGTTTTGCTTTATTTTGAGACAGGGTCTCACTATGGAGCCCTGGCTGGCCTGGAATTCATTGTATAGACCAGGCTGGTCTCAGACTCACAGAGCTCTCCCTGCCTCTGCCTCCCCAGTGCTAGGACTAGAGTTGTGTGTCACCATGCCTGGCTTATTGCTTACATTTTATTGATCTGATAGACAAAAAATAGTATCACATAGAATTATAGTTTATCTTTCTGATAACTAATGAAAGTATTAATTTTCATATTTAATTTTTAAAATATTTACAAATTGCCAATTTGTTTTATCTGTTGTCCTTTCATTGCCCATTACTTTTCTTTTTTAAAAATAGATTTTTTATAGAATATATTTGATTATGGTTTCCCCTCCCCTAACCCCTCCTATATCCTTCCCACTTACCCACCCACCCAAATCCACACCCTTTCTTTCCCTCTCTAATTTATATAAATTCAATATAGCAAAGGTGCTAATCTGCTATTACCTTTTAAATATATTTCAAATTTACTTAAAAAAATTCTACCTAATGAGTTCGGATGTTGAAAAACTAAAAACCATCTAGAAGAAGCTTCTATTTGATGTGATTGGATCTCATCGCTGATCTATTAAAGAGAGAACGGATTATTTCCAATTTTAAACATGGCCTTTGAAACTTCTAGCTTAATATGAACCAATCTTTTAAAATATATATTGCTAATTTTAATTGATGTAATTGTGCATATTTATTAGGAATCATGTGATATTTCAATAATATATACTATATGTAACAATTAGATCAGAGTGAATGATTAATATGGTCATCATTTCAAACATTGGTCATTTCTTTGTGTTGAGAACATTCAAGATTTTTGGTTTGATTTGTTTTTTTGAAACAAGGTCTCACTATGTAGCTGTGGCTGGCCTGGAACGCACTATATGGACCAGCCTAGCCTTAAACTTTGAGAGATCTGCCACCTCTGCCTTCTAAGTGCCAGGAAAGGCATGCACTACCATGCCCAGCCCAAGATCCTCTTTGTTCTATTTTGTCATAGATAAATTTTGTCAACCACATTAACTACCCTTTCTCCATCTACCTACCCCCTTACCTTCTGCTATCCTTACCAGCTTCTGGGTACTACTGTGTTTTTAGCTTCCACATATAAATGAGAACATGTAGTATTTGTCTTTCTATGGCTGACTGATTTCACTAATGTCTTCTAGTTCTGAGTTTATACATCTTTAAAGTGGAGTAATAATGAGCTGTAATCTGACCCTTTCATATCTCTTACAGTCCCCCCCAAATGTTTTGCAGCCTTGTCACCCACATTTAATATAGGATCACCTTTATCTGGTGTTTGCAACAACCTCTAATTAAGAATTCCAGAAACACCTACAAAACTAGCATAAAGAGAAACACATTTGCGAACAAACATAAGTGACTCTTGGTTCATAGACATTTTATTTTGTGGGCCTCTTGAGCATGTGCATTTGCAAGTAGACAATTGGCATTGAGTAGTCAACATGCTGTGGGCATTCATTAAATTTCACCCTGTGAAATTTGTTAAGTGGAGGTTGGTTAAAAACACCTCTCCCATAGTTATAATCTATCAGTCTTTTTCATTTCTTTGGTTGTTTTGATGCTTCCTGAGCATTATGTGAAAATTCACCTACATTTTCTTCTCTTGCTTTGATTTCTTATT
>CABHPH010141008.1:0-10314 GCA_902168325.1 Peromyscus nudipes
GCACCAGCGCCTGGCTGCTGAGCACAGGAGAGCCTTGGTCTGTGGCGCCCACCTGGAATTCAAAGGTCTGCAGAGCCTCATAGTCCAGCGCCCTGAGCGCGAACAGCTGCCCATTGTCTGCGTTAATGGAGATGAGCGAGTCGAGGACCAGCTGTGGGTCTTGGGTGGGCAGCAGAGAGTAGGTGATGTGAGCATTGGAGCCTGAGTCTGAGTCTGTGGCGCTGATGGTGCCTATGTGCATGGCAGGGCTGTTGTTCTCCTGGACAAACAGGGTGTAGGAGCTTTGTTTGAAGACGGGGGCATTGTCGTTGACATCAGACACCTGCACTGTTATGGTGTGCTGGGTTGTGAGCCTGGGTGTGCCCATGTCAGTGACTTTGATGGTGATGTTGTACTCATCTCTGCTCTCTCTGTCCAGGGGTCCCTCTGTCACTAAAGTGTAATAGTTCTCGAATG
This sequence comes from Peromyscus nudipes, assembly GCA_902168325.1. Classification (NCBI taxonomy): domain Eukaryota; kingdom Metazoa; phylum Chordata; class Mammalia; order Rodentia; family Cricetidae; genus Peromyscus; species Peromyscus nudipes. The sequence goes on from CABHPH010141008.1 coordinate 457, forward strand.
TGGGCTTTAAAAGAAATGGGAGATCATTCTGAATAGAACACACCATCCTTCCATTGTCCCCAGAATCTGGATCAGAAACACTGAAAACAGCAACTACAGCTTCAGGAGCATTTTCTGGGATTGAAGTAGTGAGCGAAGATACAGTGAGTTTAGGGGCGTTGTCATTCACATCCACCACCACAACAAGGACACTGCATTTTCCTGAAAAGCCACCACTGTCTGTGGCTACAATTTCCATGTTATAATATGCTGTTGCCTCAAAATCCAATACCCTTTTAAGACGAATTTCTCCTGTGACCTCATTTATTACAAATGGTTGAGAAACTTCACCGCCTTGAAACAGAGAGTAGGCTATATTTCCATGTATCCCAGCATCTAAATCCCTGGCAGAGACCGTCAAAACTACGGCATCAAGGGGGCTGTTCTCAGGGATCTGAACCTCATAGAGTGACTGTACAAACTGGGGAGCATTATCATTGATGTCCACGACTTCAATGCGAACTGTGGTGGTCCCAGACCTGGGTGGAGACCCGCCATCTACAGCAGTGAGGGTTAAAGTGAGCTCAGGCTGCTCCTCCCTGTCCAGGGTTCTGTCCAGCACCAGCTCAGGGTATTTGCTACCATCAGCGCGACTCTGAGTAACCACATGGAAATGGAGGTTGGGGCTGACTGTGTAGTTCTGAACAGCATTGCTCCCTATGTCAGAGTCCTGAGCTGCCTTCAGAGGAAACACAGTCCCTGGCTGGGCGCTCTCAGGGATTTTTAGGAGCATTTCCTTGTGAGGGAACTCTGGAGCATGATCGTTTATGTCTGTGATCTGCAGGTCAGTTTGGAAGAACTGCACAGGGTTTTCCAGAATGAGCTGGAAGTGCAGCACACAGGGGTCTGTCACCCCACACAGCTCCTCTCGATCTGGTTTTTCCCTCAGGACCAAATTCCCGGTCTCTGCATCCAGCTGCAAGAGCTCTTTGTCTCCCCTGTGATGGATTCTTGCTCCTCTGGTGGCCAGTTCCCCCACCCTGAGCCCCAGATCTTTTGCCAGGTTAGCCACCAAGTAGCCACTCTCCGTTTCTTCTGGCATGGAATATCTAATCGCCTCAGTGCCAGCCTCCCACAAAAGCAACAACATAGCAAAAAAAACGACTTGCCTTTTCTCTGGCAATTTTGCTTGAGCTGTTTCCATTGTTCAGATTCAGTCCAGTGGGCGCTGCTTCTTCAAGTCGGTTTCAATCCACTTAGATAAGGTTTGGTGAAATAACCTCGAATTAAATTTTCTTTAACGCTTTGTTGTTCCTGGGGATATCTCCCCTAGATCACACTTAAATACCTTCTCCTTCTGGGGAGCAGACAGCGTTCTGATTTTCAGCTCACTCTAGCTTCCTGGGCATCTGGAGAGCCCTTCATTTTTACTCTTAGTCAACAGCGCCACCAGGCGTCCATTTTCACAATTGCGTATTGTTCTCTTCCCAATTCTGACCCTACTTTTGAGGTACAGCTGTATCCTGTAGTTCAAGTCCGCTGTTAAGTATTAGTGGTGCTAAGCATACCTTTGCTGAGCTACAATTAAGTTAAAGTATATTTATTATATAGTACATTGATACAGTACAGTAATCTTAATAAAATTCTCTCGAGAAGGTGGAAAATCATTTTATGGGCTTATAATTTATTAAATTGAATGGTATTTGATTAATTTTATACAGAAAAAATGAATTTTATACAATTTAATTTTTTAAATATAGAACATATGTTCAGAAGGGACACAACATGAACATTTTCCATGATTAATATGTTTCTATAAGCAGATACTAAAGAAAAACTAAAATGTACAAAAACATACCATGTTCCTCTCTCCATTATTTTGTGACCAACTCTCTCTACAAAACAGCATATTGACTGTTATCGTGGCACATTATTCTATATTCGTTAGAACATTTATGTGTTTGTACAGTATTTCTCTCTTGTGCTGGTTGTCTGTCATTCAACATTGACTTTGTGAAGCTGGTATGTGACAAGTTGTCCTAACTAGTTTTCTTCTCATTGTTTTATATTTCTCCTCTGGAGAAGTGTGCCTTGACTCATTGAGTCTACCCCTGCTGGTGAACTATGTTTTCAGTTTGAACTTTGTTAAAGAGAAATACCATGAACATTGCTGTATATGCCATTTTGCTGTAATATGTATGTATTTTGAATGCTTGGATTACTGTGCATTAAAATGTGATAATTGAGAAAAAACATTGAGATTTAGCCTAGATTGTAAGTTTTTTTTAAATCAAAAGTGTAGTTTTACTGTTCCAGCCATGGTGGCATGTGTCTGTAATCTCAGCCATGGTGAGTCACAGAAGGGAGGTTTCAAGTCCAAAGGCAGAGCATTCCAAAGGATAGAGACATCTCAATCGTAGACCCCTTGTCTGGCGTACTCAAGATTGATTCACAGCACAGTAAAACTTAAGCAAAAAGCAATAGAATGGGAATTCCAGTTGCTCTATGGTCTTGTCAACATTTTCTGCTATCATTTCAGTTTTAACTACTCTATTGAGCAAGTGATGATACCACAGTATAAGTTTAATTAGCATTTCTCTGGTGATAATGAAATTATCTACATTTTCACATGGATTTTTTTCATTATAATACATTTTTTGAAAGCAGTATTCAGGTCTTTTACATAATTTCCTATTTGGAACATTTGCCTGCAGAAATAATCTTGTGAAGACAGGCACAGTGGTGCATGACTAAAGGCATCCCAGCACTTGGGAGTCAGAGGAAGACAGATCTCTGTGAGTTCGAGGTCAACCTGGTCTACATAGTGAGTTTCAGGACAGCCAGAGCTACAGAGTAAGACTCTATCAAAAAAGGTAGATAGATAGGGAGGGAGAGAAAAAGATAGATAGATAGATAGATAGATAGAGAGATAGAGAGATAGAGATAGATAGATAGATAGATAGATAGATAGATAGATAGATAGAGAGATGATAGATAGAATCCTGTGTACTCTGAGCGTAACCATTTTCCAGATATATGTATTGCAAATTTCATATGCATGGGAAAATTATTAGAAGCCACAGAAATTTTCCATATTCTCTTGGCCACAAATATACACAGCCTTCCACATTATTAATACCCTAAAGTTGTACATTTGCTATCTTTGATAAACCTATATTAACATATCTTTTTGTTTGTTGAGACAAGGTTTCTCTGTGTAGCCCTGGCTATCCTGGGACTCATTCTGTAGACCAGTCTGTCCTTAAAAATCAAGGATTCTCCTGCCTCTGTCTCTAGTGCTGGGATTAAAGGACTGCAACCAGCTAACACATCTTTTGTTTGTTTGTTTTTGTTTTTTGTTTTCGAGACAGGGTTTCATTGTGTAGCTCTGGCTGTCCTGAAACTTACTATGTAGACCAGGCTGGCCTCAGCCTCACAGAGACCTGCTTGCCTCTGCCTCCCAAGTGCTGAGATTAAAAGTGTGTGCTACCATGACCAGCTTGCTAACAGATCTTTTTTTAAATGGGATTTATTTTTATTTTACTCATATGTACACCTGTGTGAGTATATGCCAATAATATGTAGGTGCATGTGGATGTCAGAAGAGGGTGGTAGATTCCCTGGAGCTGGGATTGACATGCTGTCCAGTGTAGGTGCTAGGAACTGAACTCAGTCCTTTGGAAGAACACCAAGTGCTCTTATCCTCTGAGCAATTTCTCCAGTCTCCATTTTCACATCTTTATCACCAAGCACAAATCATAGACTAGGTTTTCCTTTAGCTGTTGTATATTCTGTAGCTTTGGACAACTTATCCTGGTGTGTCCATACTGTTAGAATATCAACTAGAGTAGACTCTTGACCTCCAAATCCTTTAAATCTACATGTTTCTCCCTGCCTCTCCTGAAATCAGGAAGTCACTGATGTTTTTACTGTCACTACAGCTATTGCCTTTTCCAAAATACCACATAAGAATCAAAGATTATAGGATCTTCAGCTTGTCTTACTCCACTTACTACATGCACTCAAATCTTTGCAAGGCCTCTTCATGAGGCAATAGCCCTTTTTTATGTTAAACATTTCATTTTCTGCTTCTACCACAATGCATTTATCCATTGACCTACAGAGGAATGGCTATTATTTTAAGTTTTGACATTTATGAATGAAGTTTCCAGAAGCATTCATGCTCAGATTTTTGGGTGGATACATTTTCAGTTCCTTTGCATGAGTACCATGGAACGTGATTGTTGGATGACATAGTAAGAGTACACTTAATGTTACAAGACACTACCCAACTGTCTTCCAAAGTTATCATTCCCATCACCCAAGAATCAGAGTTCCTGGTGCTCCACACCCCCCTCAGCATTTGATGATGTTGGTGTTCTGCAATTTGGACATTCTAATAGCTGTGTTGTGGTGTCTTGGTATTATTTGAATTAGCATTTCTTGAAAGACATACAATTTGTAACCATTTTCACACTTATTGACCATCTGTGTGTCTTGTCTGCTAATGTGTCTTAGAGCGTTTTTATGTGCCACTGGTTTTTGTTGTTGTTGAGTCTTTAAAATCCTGTATATTGTACACAGCCATCCTTTCTAGAATATGTCCTTTGGGAGCCTTTCTCCAATGTATAGTTTTTTTCATTTTCTTCATAGGATATTTTGCAGAAGAGAAGATTGACTTTTTGACATTATCAGTTCTTGTTCCATGGACTATGCCTTTGTTGTAGTAACTTTCATTTTATCCTCTTTAAAAATAAAAAAATTAAAATTATATTGTTTGTATTTCCACATGACATATTTATTAAGAAAAGACCTGAAATGTTTAACATTTTATTGTTTTTATAAATTGATTAGGGGAGAACTTGATTTTCACCTGCTGAATCTTTTAGTTTGTGACCATTGCGTGAGTATTACTCAATTTATTTAGACTTAGCTTTTTCCCAAAAATGCTGTATAGTTTTCTATACAATAGTGGTATGGCCAGGATGTTTTTAGATATTTTATGTTTTGAAACTATTTTAAAGGCTAGTTAAACTTTTTTGATTTTCTATTTTTTTTACTTCAGTTTTGGAAAACCATAGTTTAAATGATGATTTGTAAGTTTTCAACTTTATTGGTACAAAATTGTTTAGAATATTAACCCTGCATGTTTTTGAGTCATTGTCTCTCTATATAGCCTTGCCTGTCCTAGAACTCACTATGGAGACAGGGTTTCTCTGTGTTGTTTTGGTGCCTTTCCTGGAACTCACTCTGTAGCCCAGGATGGCCTTGAACTCACAGAGATCCGCCTGCCTCTGCCTCCCGAGTGCTGGGATTAACATTGTCTTAATATAGCATATTTCTGCTACATATTATTATTATAGATTTATCTTTATTTATAATACTGTATTTTTTCCTTAAAATCTCTTTGCCTTGGCTCAATGAATACAACTACATTGTTATATTTTGGATGAAATTTGTACTAAATAGTATGTAACTTTCAGTCTTTTTCTGTTTTATTTCCTCACACAGAGATACTTAATTGGCTGTGTGTAATTTACACTTCTTTTAAATGTAGTCTGATAATTTAGGTTGTGTAACTGGATTTTAATTCAGCCATAATTTATATAATAATATATTTTCATCCATATTTAGGGTCCGTTTTCATTTGTTCCCTATGTTTTGTTCTTCCTATATTATTCAAATGTTTGTTATCTGAATTTTTCCTTCAGTGAGTCTTTGAATCATTATGTGAAGTTACCTAAGAAATTTCAGCAATGCAGTTTCATCTACAATGATGTAGTAAAATAATTCATTTTCCTATTTCTATGGTAGTGCATAGAATTCTCTAAACAGCCCCGCCTTTTGCATGCCTGATTACATGCATTTTATATGTATTTTTAAATCCTTTACAAAACTGTTATTGTTGGAGACATAATCAACTCTCAGTCAATATTCATTTTCCATCCTTTTTTCTTTCTCCCTGCAATTCTACAATCTCTTCCAGAGTGCTTGCCTTTTGTTTTTTGGAGTTCCGCTAACATATTCCTTTCAGTGTTCATGTATCCTTCATTAATTTTTCTTTGTCTGAAAACCTTTTAGAAGGTTCTGTTTGCTGGTGACAGAATTCTAGTGTGCTGACCATTTTCTTTGGAGATGTTGAAAATATGGTTCATTTGTTGTTGGTATTATGATCCACGTTGAGAAGTTATCACTCCATTTTGCTGATGTTTCTTTAAAAATAACGCATCTTTTTATGTGGTTACTAAAAGATCTTTTTTTTTTTTTTGCTTTTCTATTTGACTTTGATACTGCACAACTTTCCTATGATCTCCTAAGGTGAGCTTCTGCTTTCATTGCCTAGACTGGATTTCACAAAACATCTTGAACCAAGTTTCGAGTTGGGAGCCTTCACATGCACATGTCAAGGTGTGTGTGTACAAGTCAGAGGATAACTTTCACAAACCTATTCTCGCCTTCCACCTTGTAGGTTCCAGACAGCAAACTTGGGTTGGCAGGCTTGGTGGTAGCAAGCACCTTTCCCCCACTAAACCAACTCAATGGCACTACTCATTAATTTAATCAATTAATTAAAGTTGATTTGTTTTAATCCTCTCCTTTCAGTCTAAGATCTGAGCCTTCTAAGTCACATGTGCTATGTGTTTCCTCTTGGTTTATTCTTATCACCCAGTAGTGGGGGTTTGCATTGACTCTTTCTGTGAAGACTGGATGTCCATGTGAAACTTAACCTAGGATTAAGGTTCTATTATTTTCCCCTTGGAGAAAGTCTGAGCTTTGCTTGATAGAGCCCTGGCTAATCAAATTACCCTAATCCAAACAGGCATTGTGCCTAATTAAGGTTATTTTCAGGCCTGATAAGCAACAAACACTACCTAATTTCCAGTTGAGAACTTGTATGCTCCACATCTTCTTCATGCTGCAGGCCCAAACTCTAATTTTTGCATAGCATGAAAACACATCATTCCACAGCCTTGAACTCTCAGAGATCCCCCTGCCTCTGCATCCAGGTTTTTAGTTTTTAACTGTGCATGTCTTCTCAGGGAGAGTAAGTGTCCTAGGAGATGGAAATGGCCTTCAGGTGGAATCTTCAATCTACCAAAGTTTACTGATTTACTCTGTCTCCATGACAGCCAACCTATTGTTTGCTCAGACTCAGCAAACTTCTATGGGAGCAAGACAGACAACAGAACTCACTTTCTCATCCCCAAGTGATTTTATTCTCAGAAACCTAGGCCCACTTAGTTCGTACCATACGAAGTGTTTTCTGTGGCAGAACAGTAATGGTGTCTGACCTTTAACCTGATTTTATGATTGTTTTCTCTTACCACATCATTCATGTAACCTTTGAGTGACAGGAAGCAGGGAAGAGAAATAGGAGCATTTTCTTATTCCTCCTGTTTAAAGACATTATTTGTACTCCATGAACAGCTTAGCATGTTTACATGGTTAACTGTTCTGAGTCACCACACCCTCTTTGCCTAGATGCCTCTGGAGGAATGTAAGGTTAATTCCAGCAAATCTAAATAGACTCAGCACAAGAAGCACGTGACCCTGTTATCCGCATGGTGAGAGAAGAGTTCAGGGGATGATGGTGAGAAAAACAGAGACATCACAACTCTAAAACACGTGATTTACGACCTGCCTAGAGTGATAAGACTAAATTCAGAGTCTCTGGCTGCCTCACCCTCACCTTCCTCCTGTATAATCTGCTGCCTAGAAGTGAGACATGAGGTGGTTTTTAGGATGTTGACTTGCTGCCTTCTTAGATTGCCAGCTCTCCAAATAAAGCACAACTTAAAGATTCCATTTCTGACTCCACTCACTGGCTTCTGTGGAGCAAGGCAGCACACGTTCCAATATTCCAGCTATGTTTGCGATCGGGTCTTGCAATATAGCATTGGCTAGCCTGGAGCTCGCTATTGAAGACCACACTGGTCTTGAAGTTAAGGAGATCTTGCCAGGTTGTATCTCCTGAGTGTCAAGAATAAGGGCATGGGCCAACATGCCCAGTTAAAGAGAGCTTTTTAATTCCCCATTTTCTGTCTAAAGTTTGCTGTTTTACGGTCATATCTACATAAATATAGCAAGATATAATCACACAATGTGCTTACCATGGAACAGAACATAAAGCAATTATAATTCAATAAGTGCATTGCTGTTCTATCATCAACAAAACAATACTTATCTGCTAGAAAGGCAATTTCATTTGATTGAAAATTTAAGATAAAAATAACTGAAATCACATTATGCATCAGAGAAGAAAGGGAAATGGCAAAATTCTACTGTTGGTTTTTTTTTTTTTTAAAAAAAAAAACAATCCATAGCTACCAAATGACATAAAGCAAAAATGTGAAGTCACCATAAAAAGAACTAGAAAAGGCTGTCAGAATCCAGAAGAAATTTCTGCATTTGAAAGGTGGGACAAGCTGCAGGAAACAACCTTACGCTTCACCTTCTCCCCAAGGGTGAGGAGGAAAGGAGAAATTTGATGCTTCTTCAGCTTGGAATGCTTTGGAGGAAGTCAGGACAGACTTCGGATTTGGATGTTGCTTTTTAAAAAGATTATGCTTAGCAACAGATGAACAATTTTATTTCAGGAAAGGAACAACAAATTGTAGAACATTTCCTCTTTAATTTTCATTAAATGACAATGGAAAATTTTAACTTTGCTATATTTAGAACACTTGCAGTCACATAAGTAAAACAAGCACTAACATTTATGATGCCCACTAGTGTCATACTTGAGCATTCTAATGAAGGCCGTCTTGACATGAATTTGGCAGAAACAAGCATGCTAAGGCCAAATAAAAAGCTGTGCATTCAAACCTTAAAGAGAAAAAGGTATATGGCAGAAACAGGTGACACAATTATACAGAAATTCAAATTCTCTGATTGGCTTTAAAGAAGAAAATAATTAAACAAATCTTATGCTACTTGAGTTATTTGTAGTGATGAGAATATTAGTCACCAAAGACATCAAAATATGAGGAAAACACTTACTAAACTTGTGGTATAATTAGATGCTTCATATCAGTAGGAAAAATAAGAGCTGTTGGACCCATGCACATGTGCAGTGGTTTTAAAAAAGGTAGTTACCTTTACACTTATTTATATGAGTCCTTATGACAATTCTTAGATTCATTGGACCACTTTGAACACTTAACTAAATACAAAGCTGTCCCTGCAGTGTGGACTTTCCCTAATTTCCCTCCCAGTTTCCTGTAGCAACAAGTTGGGGACCATGGGTTTGAGGAAATTGAACTCATCTGTCCCAGAGTCTCCCCTCAGACAAACCTCATACTGGTAGCTCTGGGACAGGGTCCCAGTGCCGCTGACATCCACCAGGTGGCCAGGAAAATGTCCCTCAGGAACAGAGAAGCCACCCAGAGAGGCCTCCCTGGTCCTCCTGCACAGCCTCACCCCCACGAACAGCAGCACAGACAAGAGGAAGATGGAAGACACAGAAGCCAAGGCAATGACCAGGTACAAGGTGAGTGCATCCTCATCCTGGGCGGGGTCGCGTGCCACCTCTGGCAGAGGCAGGTAGGGCTGAGAGAAGCCATCCACCAGCAGCACATGCAGAGTGACACTGGCAGACCTTGGAGGATCTCCATTGTCCTTGACCAGCAGCAGCAGCCTGTGCTTGGGAGCATCGCGCTCACTCAGCAGCCTGGCAGTGCGCACCTCGCCATTGTGAGCCCACACGCTGAACAGTCCGGGTTCCGTGGCCTTGAGCAGCTGGAAGGACAGCCAGGCGTTCTGTCCAGAGTCGCGGTCCACTGCCACCACCTTGGTGACCAGGTAGCCTGGCTCTGCCGCCCTGGGCAGCAGCTCTGTGCAGGGTGCAGAGGCGTTCTGCAGCGGGTAGAGCACGAAGGG
>CABHPH010141010.1:0-23472 GCA_902168325.1 Peromyscus nudipes
ATTCATGCTACAAGTATATACTGGAATTGCAGTGAGCATGGAGCTACCTAGAGAATATTCAATAAACCTGATAGTAATAGCTTCAATACAAGTCATATGTATATGAACATGCATATGTGTGTGTGTGTGTGTGTGTGTGTGTGTGAAGAATGAAACAGTATTGAAACTTCCTGTGGAAAGACACAAATAGGTACTTTTATGTCTTTATATTTCAGCTGAAAATAAATTTAAATAGATTGTGTATATTAATGTTCTTAAAGATATAGCAAAAGACACTATCAAGGTTTTAGTACCAAAGATGGCGGGTAAGGCTGACTGGCTGGATAGGTGAAGCTTGCTTCCATTTTTTATATCTTTATTAATTCCCTTTGAAACCCACACAGCTAGAAACAGGAAAGTCACAATGATTTCTTATGTACAGAATCATAGGCTTATTTTTCCCTAGAAAACTTTTCCAGTTCATTTTTGATAAAGATTTATAAGATATGTGTGTTTTATAAAACTATATATATATATCTATATATATCTATATATATAGTTTGATTATATATATGTATGTATGTACATCAAGGAATGTATTATTAGAGTCTTACTCTTTCAATAAAGATATTTTTATGGATAAGTATATACCTGCAGTTGGAGACATGATATTGCATTCTTATAATTCATCACAATGTATGACACACTGAATTCTCTAATTCTTTGATTAAATTAGGCCCAATTGTCCTGTTGTATGTGTCCCTATGTGACAAGTAATAAAAGTAATAAAGTGGTATAATATGATGGTGGTGCTATATTCTCACTATTTCTGATTTCTTAGGCAACCCATAGACTTGCTGATGTAAAACAGCATGCTTAGATGTTCTTTTCCTGAAATTTATCTACCCTACGGCACAGACCAGGCCTAGAGGCTGATGAGGAATATTTTCCTGAATGTTCTTTAAGCAGGCACACTGTCCCTTCATCACAAATAGGAACAAATCATTAGCTTTGAGCTAGGTTTGAGTTAAAGCTAAACTTTTGTGAGTTGCCTTTTCTCCTTTACCACAATAGTGTCTTACAGCAATGTGACTGGGTTTGGTGTCTGTCATCATCTAAAATTGTTTCTTGAGTCTTTACCCGTATTCCTGTTGTGTTGGGAGTGATTAGGCCTAAATTGTGAGCATTTGGCTGGTATGACAGAATGATGAATCCTTCAAACACTGAAATGAGGATCATGAATTGGTCTGGAGAGAGTATACAAACCATTTCCCCTCATTTTCTTGCAATGAAGAATAGAGAAAAGAACTTCCTCACAGACCCAAATTCTGCAGAGAATTAGCCAGATGGCTTGGTCAAGATTACCTCCAAGAGCCTAATAGGTTCCAAACTCATTTTGTCCCATTTCCAAATCTTGAATGGCTGGCATAAATTGAAGTTATTTATAGTCAAACCTCTAGTTTTCATCCTTAGCTAAAGCAGAAGATATAAGTCAACAGAAGATACATCAATTCCCAGTGGAATGAAGAAGTGATTTGGTTTCCATTACCAAGCCACTTCTGTTACTAACTCACTTTCCTTCTCCAGCAAATGCCAGTGATATTAAAACATCATGAGCTTCTACCCCATGCACAGAGTCATTTGATTATTTTGGGTCTCAGCAAAAGCCTCAAGATTTCTAATTTTGTCCTTGGGGGCAGACATATTTGGATTGTATCTTGCTTGAATCATCCATTTTCTGTGATGTAACTTTGAAAGATGATTAGCATGATTTCAATTCTCTTGCCAGAAAAACAAGAGTTCAATACTTTGTAGAAAATTATTATTAAGGCTTCATATAAAATTTAAAAAGTAATATGTATCGAGACGTTAAATTACAGGTAATTGTCTGCCATTATCTATCACGATCCTTAAAGTTCTCTTTACTACTTGTTATCCTTGCCAGTTTGCAGCATGACTAGGACTTTGAGTGTAGCCTTTGAGTTATTCGTGCTCACATTCATCTACAACAGCTTTAAGTTTTTCTTCCTTGATTACTAATTCTTATGTACAGTATATAGTTATGATGGGGATGTAAGAACAGGACAGGTATGGGTATTCTACTGCTACTGTAACACATCCCAAACGTGTCTTAACAAGGTATGGCTTCTATTCTCCTATATTATGCTGGACCCAAAGCCCAGAAAGACTTTGACTGAGCCGAAGGAAAGTTGTATCTTTTCTAGCTCTGTGCATCACTCCATCCTCACACAGAAGACCTTTGCAGCTGTGGGTTCTTAGTGGTTCCTGTCCCAAGCTGGGCTGTGTGCCTTATAAGGTAATGTGAGGATATATTTTTCTAAAAATATCTCTTTACTCCAAAGAGATTAACTTTTACTGAGTGTAGAAGCCAGGTTAAACATAAACCTTGAGGTCATTTAAGACTATGTATTTATCCTATTATCCTACTGTGTACTCAACCTATTTAAGTTTAACCTATCCTTAGGTCTTCTGAGCATATGTTATGACTGTTAGCTTGATGTTTTGTGGGACTCTTAACAGTGGGAGCAGGTGCATCTCTGACTCTTTTGCCTGCCCTTGAGACTCATTTACTCCTCTGGGCTGCCTTGTCCAGACTCAATATGAAGGCTTTCGCCTTGCTTTATTTTATCCTATTTTGTCCTGGTTGGCCATTGTCTCTTGGAGGCCTGCTCTTCTCTGAAGAGGAAGTAGAGTGGGAGTGTATCTGAGAGAGAGGCGAGGTGTGTGTGTGTGGGGGAGCTAGGAGGAATGGAGGGAAAGAAAACTGTGGTTGGGATATATTATATGAGAGAAGAATCTATTTTCAATAAAAAAAGAAAAAAATTAAAAAAGAGAACAGTTTAACTAACCAATTGTATTCCTATTTGGATTTCCCATGTAACCAGCTTTTACAACCTAAGGTAAATGCAGAGCTTTACTTTTACATTACGTACTATTCTTTTCCACTAATCCAAAATAAGGTATGTCTCCGTGTGTGTCATGGTAACTATTACCTGAAAACAGCCTACAGATTGGAAGCAAATTTAAATAACAAACATTCTATAACTCTGAAGCATTATGTGGTTATAGGTTCATATTATCTCTTTGTGGTTTTAAATGATATTCTTGGTGAGTTGTATTCAGTAAAGCAACTTCTTCCCTTATAAAACTCTGATAAAGGTTTTTGAAGAAGAATCTCCATTTCTTGATCTCATATTTTCTCTGATGTTCAAGAAATATAGAACAGAGCACTTTGTTAAAGATAGACACAAAGATAACAGACAGGCATAGACACACACACACACATACACACACGCACACACATACACAGAGACAGAGACATAGAGAGGCAATGCAGACAGACAGATCAGATGCACATGGTAGACCACAGACAGGCCAATAACCACAGTAGTCAGGCAGTAGACAGACAGACAGATTGAAGACATAAGGAGAAAAGTAAAGAATTCAAATTTGGGGTCCCTCTTGGTCAAACTAACCCAAAAGGAAGGTGCTTTATTTTCATGGTGATTGCAACATTGAAACATTTCAGAGATGTCTCTAAGGTTTCTCAAATGCATTAACAGATGCTGGAGAGCCCAGGCAGCATTGTGAGAAGTCTGCAGCGGTTCATGAAATTTAAAACCTCATTAGCTGGAATATATTCTTCTGCATGAGCAAGTTGAGCATATTTAGGATCTAATTTTCTACATTGCTTTTACTTGGTATTTTATAATAAGGGAAGAAATCAACCACTTGTCACAGGACTTTTTGGTTACAACACACACACACACACACACACACACACACGCACGCACGTGCGCGCGCGCACACACACACATACACTTTAATCATTGTCTCTCAATTAAATTCATCTTATACTGAGGCATATTCATTTATCAATGATTTTGACAAGCTATCTCGAAATTACCCATGTTTAAATCTAGCATTCCTTTCAAATCTTACAGAAGCCCATTACATTCCAAGTGACAGGGTGTATATTTTCAAGAATAATATGAAAATGAAAACCTCTAATGTAATTTTATCAAGTGTCTTGCTACATTTTAATTATTTTGATGAGTTTCACTACAGGGCTATATAACTGCAATAATTTCTGTACTATCTGCATGATAACTATTCAACCAATCATAGGAGAATAATAAAATTCATCCTTCAATCTGGCTAACAGTGATGAGAGAAGTCTCTTCTACCCAATTCCTTGGGTAAAAATAGAGTTTGAATAGTTTTTTTTTATAGTTTTTAAATTAAAAAATTGGATCACCTCCTATTATCCTCAAATGCCATGGTACAAATGATTAAAATATTATTCCCATTAAATCCTACACTGAAGCCTAATGTCACCAGGAACCTTAGTTGAGCGACTCAAGGATGGCTAATTGTTGAATCTCAGAAGTCATGGGGCATTTAAATGACTACCAGAAGTTGAGCTATTTTCAGCTAAGGTATGGATGATATTCACAAAACAGTTGTACTTTAACAATAACAACAGCAAGATTTTATCCTGTCTTATTGCCAGTATAAACAGAAATGCAGTTGCATTTGATAAATCAGCAGTGTTTTCCAAAATGCTGTTCAAACACGGTTACTGGAAGGTAATTCTTTGTTTAAGAAGAAAAAGTTCTCTGACATTTCTATGTTGAGAACCCAGGGCATGCTCTTCAAGTAAAGAACATTCATGACAGGCTCTCAAGCAGGTAACCCATTTACATTCCACTAATATACACATCTCCATCCTCGGACCACACCACGGTCCATAGATAGCCAGAGCAATTCATTAGAAAATGTCATTATTTAATGGAAAGATCTATGGTATACCTACAATTATTTGATCTATTATTTCAATCTGGAAATAGTTAATTTTCTCCCTCCCCACAAAGTTGTGATTCCTAGAGTAGCAATTTAACATAATTTGGTGTCTCAGACTCCCTTCAAAGTCTGATGAAAATTATAGATCCTATTATTAGAGTATAAACACACACACATATAATTTCAACACAGTTGTTCATTATAAGATGACAAAAATAAAATACTTGTATATAAGCTTACACTCACAAATTAAAACTTAGAATATATCTCTAATTCCAGAGAAGTACGACACCTTTTGATTGGTGAACGGGGTACCCAGATTTCACAGGATACACGGAAATATTCAGTTTTATCTACACAGGCCAAATATATGAAGCCAGTCTACCTAACCAGAGAGAGAATATGACATCTGATAAAAGAAGGAGTCTAAGACCAAATCTCCTCACTTTTTGTGCCAAAGCATTATGGAGGCATCACAATTCCCTGCTCTGTGGACTGTACTGGACTCAGACCTGATGCAGTAACTGAGATCTGACCAGCCCAAGCAATCCTGCCAGTCTAATACACAAAAATAGCACGGGCTGTACCAGGTGATAGGTATGGAAGATTCTTATTTTCCACCATACATGTCCAGGCATCTGCTCATTACAAGCATGCAATTATTGCACATATAAAATATGATGGAGGAATCCCCTGGAACTGAATATAAATGTATAATTTAACTTTAAAGTGCACTTTTTAGAACTCTGCATATTTCTAGAAGAAAATTTTATAGATATTACAGTTTCATACATACATAAACAATTTCTCCCATGGTTAATACTTTAGATCTACAGAATACATATTATCTGTTATCAAATAAAATGTTAATATATATTAACTACCTAAACCCATGTTTTATTCACATGCATGCAGTTTTATCTAACATATTTTATATGTTCTATAGTCTCACTTAGGATTCATTCTCCCTTTGGCCTGGCTTGATGGGGTAATGCAATAGATTGTTTTATGTGCATTTGACACAGGCACAAGAAATCCGCATCTTTGGGAAAACATTATCTTTGGGCATGTTTATGAAAGCTTTTTTCATTTCTGGATGGGACTAGCATTTGGATTGTTTGACTGGGTAAACAGGCTTTCCTTCTTAGCAGGAGTGGCCTCATCCATTTATTCAAGGCCTTGACAGAATGAAAGGCTGAAAATCCAAATTTGTGTTCCCTTGCCCACTGCTTTTCAACTTCAGCATCAATCATCTACATTCAAACTCAGTTAGGAACTCTGCCATCATCTTGCCCAGGTCTCTGTTGTGCCAACCGTGGATTTTTTTTTTTACTTTCCACCACTGTATTTCCTGAACAAATTCTTACTGTGAATATATAAAATAGTACATATGTTTATACACACACACTCATACATACATATACACACGTATAGTGTCCTTATATGTACATCCATAGGTACATGTATGCTTATGTATGTATACAGCTATACAAACTATGTGCACTTATGTATTCATATATATATGTATATGAGTGTATAAGTGTTTATTTCTCTGTTCAAATCCCTCAGATTCTTATAGGCCTTAATGACTTTGATATCATTTGAGAAATACTTTCAGGTATTTAGTAGAGTCTGAAGTGTTTCTCATATTTGGGCAAATGTGAGACAGACAGCACACTGTATCATTACTCAGATGACCCATTTCTGCTTATGTTGACTGACTTCCATAGCTGATATAGGGTTTCCTCTGCCTCTCAGCAGGAAGTTTCCATCTTCCCCACCTTTTTATAATATACTCTTTGAAAACAACTCATTTATAAGATCTTCACATTTAAGTGGGGATATATGCTCATTTTTCTTGAGTGCAGCAAGTATAAATTGATTATTAGGAAGTCTTTAAATTGTATTTACTGTACTCCTTATAATTTAGAGTTTAGGAATATTGATGCTTTTTTCTTTAATAAAACATACTTTTAAGGCTACACATTTCTCTCCTTATAATTGGCATTTTGATGGCTTTTCAAATGTACTAAAGGATTAAAACAAATGTTTGAGGTGATTTTATATTTTAAACATTTGATACATTTTTGTGATACATTGCTTTACATCACAGGGGAGATGAGAAAGGACACTGTGGTCATTTGCAAGAAAATGGCCACCAAAGAGAGTGGCACTATTAGGAGGTGTGGCCTTGTTGGGGGAAGTGTGTCACTGTGGGGGCGGGCTTTGCTCAAGCTTCCCTCAGTGTGACTGTCAGTTGACTTTTGGTTGTCTGCAAGACATAGGACACTCAGCTATTTCTCCAGCACCACGTCTGCCTGCACACTGCTGTGCTTCTGCCGTGATGGTAATGGACTGAACATCTGAAACTGGAAGCCACTACCTCAAGTAAATGTTTTCCTTTATAAGAGTTGCTGTGGTCATAGTGTCTCTTCACAGCAATAAAAACTCAAACTAAGACAGACACAGAATTGTTCTTGTTTGTGTGTGCCTGTTATATGTGCTTATGGGCATGTGTAAGTACACAGATGTGTGTGCACATGTATGTGTCAAAGTATATGTGTATGTGTACATCTATGTGTGTGTACACCCATGTGTGTGTTAACACATGGAAGCCAGAGTCAACACTGAATGTTTTTCTTGGTTGCTTTTCAACTTCTTTTTTGAGTCAGTGTCTCTCTCTGAGCCTGAGGTTCATTTGTTAAGATAAACTAGCTGGGCAGCCAGCATCATGGAGTTCTCTGTCTTCTCTTCACATCCCTGGCATTAAAGTAGTGTGTCACCACATGTGGCCTTTACTCGTGGGGTGAACATCTAACTCCAATCTTAATGCTCACACACCAGGAGTTTTGCTCACCGAGCCTTCCCCCAGATCCAGTGCGTAATTCGTATCTATAAAATCACTATGGACTAACAGGGTGGTACAATTCCCACCACACACAAAATTCTATTTCAAACATGAATGTATTTAATACTTGCAGAATATTTAAAATGAGTTCAATGGTAATTTTACTAGTTCCGTAATTACTAAACCCTAAATTTGCATTAAATCTTGAAGCTATCATTTTTAAGCTGATTGTATTTCAGGATAAAGCACATTAGGTAACTAGAGGCCTGAACACCCTTGACTTGGAAATAGCTCAAAGGACTGAATAATGAGAAAAACAAATGACTTTTGACCCATATCTACCCTAAACGTCTGTCAGATGAAAGCTGGACTAGGGAGATTTAACCAGTTAGAAAGAAGCATGAGAGAACCAGAGCTTGTCTTAATTTTCATTTCAGAAAGAACTTTAAAATGGCTAGATTTATTGAGCACCTCCAAAGTGGTTTGAATGAGAAAGGAAATTATAGGAGAGAGTACAAAGTAGTTCTTTTTTAAAAAGTTTATTTATTTTACATGCTGGTTGCAGTTTTCCCTCCCTCCTCTCCTCCCAGTTACCCTCCTTCTCCCTCCTCTGTTCCCACCCCCAGTCCACTACTCCTCCATTTCTATTCAGGAAAGGGCAGATCTCCCATGAGTATCAACATATCTATAGAGCATATAAAGGAGTGACTGAAATAGTATTTTTCAATGGATATGGAATTTCATTCCGTTACAAGTTATCGTATTCACCGTTACATTTTACTTGTCTGTTCGAGCCTTGGAAAACAAAGAGTGCTCACATTTTCTTTTCTGATGTGTGGTCTGACATGCTCCTTCAGTGCCTCTCGACATTCCTTGATATTTCTGGAACAAACCCTTCACTAACATGCTTGTGCCAGGGTCTTACTACTGTGTATTTATAACAATTGCATGTTGAAGGTTGAATGATTATAATATTATCCACAATTGCAAGTATTTGTTACCATTTTATGTCTTTGCCATTCTATTAACAAATCAAACATTGGTTTACAGTGAATGCATCTTGGATTAATTGCCTGAGTCTGGGATAAGATTGTTGAGTGTGGTTCCTTCTCCTCCTCTTGGTCATACTCTTTATTCTTTATTGTAATGGCTGGATGATTTTAAATCTTATATATTTTCAAGTGTGCAATCCAGTTCAGACTATTTAAGAAAGTTTCACTTAGCATTTAATATTTGTCTTTTGACTACATATATGATTTCAGTCTCCATTTATATAAGGAATGTCAAAGAACAAAATGAAAGAATTAAAAAAATTCAAATCTTACATTGGAATAAACACAGGATCAAAACTTCTCTTGGTCTCTCTCTCTCTCTTTTTTTTTTTGAGACAGGGTTTCTCTGTGCCTGTCCTGGAACTCGCACTGTAGACCAGGCTGGCCTCAAACTCACAGAGATCCGTCTGGCTCTGCCTCCTGAGTTCTGGGATTAAAGGCGTGCGCCACCACTGCCTGGCTCCAAGTCTCAAATTTTAATAAATATTATTTTAGCCATTCTCTTTCAATTTGGAACTTATCCTTATCACTGCCCAATATAAGGTCTCTAGTGAACTTCAAAGACAGAATGTGTCTCAGTAAATTGGGAAGAGAATAGGGGCAAGGGAATGCGGATAGAATAGATTAATTCTAATTATTTAGCAAAAAATTCCAGATCTCTACTACTTAAGGAACAAAATAGAGATGTGTGTCTGTACAGATACACACTCCCTTGACACACACACACACACACACACACACACACACACACACACGCACGCACACGCACGTGCATATGTACGTGTATATTGCATTGTTACAGTTCCCATAACAAATATGCTGTTTAATTAGGATGAAATCTCTATGCTTTCAAGCTTTGTGTCCTGGTACAGAAAGCACTCTGCAGTTCATGAGGGGAATTTGATGTAGAAGAATTTAGTTTGACAGATATGATTCACCCTGTTACAGAGAAATAAAATCGCATATCCTTCAAATTCAGATGTCAGTCAATAGAGAAGAAAAAAAAAACACAATTCCTACAAATAAATGGTTTCTTGCTAATTCATCTATCTTCCTGCCTACTCCAGGATGAGACTGTCACAAAAATATTTTAGAAGACGGATATTGGCAAAAGTCCGTATTTCAGAGCAGAAAATGGTACGGTAGTAGTTTTGTGAAAAATGAAATAATAACTATCTCCAAACTCAAATGAGAAAATAAAAATTTGCTTTAGGTCTTAGAAATGTATAACACAACCTTGTTAGACAAACACGCACATGCATACAAACACACTAATACTGTATGTATGTATGTATGTATGTATGTATGTATGTATGTATGTATGTGTCTCTATATATCTGTGTGTATTTGTTTGAATTCTACTCCCTGGCTCCCAAAGGTTTGAGTCATAGCATAACGTAAAAATGTGTTTAGTCCAACTTCAAAAGTCCCTATAGTCTATAACTGTCTCAAACTTATTTAAAAAGTTTAAAGTTCAAAGTCTCTTCTGAGATTCACTCAATCTCCTGTAAAATCAAAATCAAAAAGTAGATCACATACTTCCAATGTATAATGGTACAGGATATACATTACCATTCGAAAATGTAGGGAAGGGAGCGTATCGAGGAAATACTGGTCCAAAGCAAGACCAAAAACCAGCTGGGCAAACTCCAAACTCTGCATCTCCGTATCAAACCACTCTTCAGATCTCCAACTCCTTTCAGCTTTGCTGACTGCAACACACTTCTCTCTCTTGAGCTGGTTCCACTCGACATTAGCAGCTCTGCTCAGCTGGTATCCCATGCCTCTGGCATCTCTAACATTGGGGTCTCCAGTGCAATCCAGGCTCCAACTTCACAGAGTCACACAATTGTCTCTTCAGTCCTCCATTCAGGGATACCCCTGACACAGGCCTGGCCTCAGTAACTTTCCTTAGTTGTAGAAGAGTATTTTATAACCCTTTCTTCTGTCCTTGACTCTAAAGCCAGAATTACGTGGCTGAAGCTGCCAAGTTCTGCTTCTTGCTGGGGATGGAAGATGGCCTCTCATTCAATTAAATCTTCACCAGCTTTCTGCTTTCCATGGTTTCTTTTGCTGCCTAAACTTGGCTGTCCTTGAACTTCCTCGATAGACAGGCTGGCCTCAAACCCAGAGATCCACCAGCCTCTGCCTCTTGTGTGCTGGGATTAAAGGCATACACCACCACACCTGGCTCTAAGCTTTTAATTTCTTTTTACAAGTTGGAAATTTAGGTGGAAATCTTGCCCTACGGTCACCACTCCCTTTTTTCAATTTCTTAATCCATTTATCTCCTTGAACACAGGATTTAGCTCTATTCCACTTCCTAGTGCCCTTTTTCTCAATCTGTACATTTTGTATTTTCATTTGCTTTGCTTGCTCCTTTTCATTACAAATCTTCATCAGAGTTAACACTAATACCTGGATGACAGAGTCTATACTAGGCTGTTTTGAGATTTCCTTCTCTGGAATGGAATTAATCCTAAACTCTTCACTTTAGCCTCAGGCACACTCTTAGGGAAAGAGAAAAAAAAACAAACAAACCCAAAAACAAACCAGACACATTCTTCATCAAAACATCACAAGACCAGTGTCTAGGCCACATACTGACAGTCTTTTCCTTTGAAACCACTCGATCCCCACAGTTTATCCAATCACATTCAGTACCAATGTCTTCCATGCTCCTACTAGTATGGCCGATTAAGCAGCACTTAAAGCATTTAACTGCTTTTCTAATCCACTGTCCCAAGGTCCATATCCTTTCATACAAAAACATGGTCAGGCCTATCACAGCAATACCCCAGTCCCTGGTACCAACTTCTGTCTTAGTTAGGGTTTTTATTGCTGTGAAGAGACACCATGACCATGGCAACTCTCATAAAGGAAAACATTTAATTGGGGTGGCTCACTTACAGTCCAGAGGTTTAGTGCATTATTGTCATGCTGGGAGGCAAGGCAGCATGCAGGCAGATATGGTGCTGCAGTTGAGAGTCCTTACTCAATCCAAAAGCAACAGGAAGTGAACTGAGACACTGGGTGTGGCTCCAGATGTGAGACCTCAAAGCCCCCGCCTCCACAGTGATACACTTCCTCCAACAAGGCCACCCCTCCTAAAGTGTCACTCCTTTTGGGGCCATTTTCTTTCAAACCACCACAGTATCTATACACCTGTATGAACCATGGTAAGGCTTGGGACATGGTTTCTTATCACTAAAGTTATCTCTTAGATATAACACCAATCTAAGATATGTAATTTTAATATTCAAACAAGAAGGCCACTGTGAAAGTTGTCTGATGTGGTGGAAACCACACAGGTCCTGTCTGATCTTCAAATTTCAAAATATTCAGAATGTAGAGCCTTTCCCTATTATGATTATATATATATATATATATATATATGCATGTATGTATATGTGTGTGTGTGCGTATATATGTATGATTTTAAAAACATTTTCTCTTTTTCTTTTTATTGAGAATATAATTTTTCACATAATATATCCTGATTATAGTTTCCCCTCCTCCACTTCTCTCAGTTCCTGTTCACCTCCCATCCCATCCAAATCTAATCCCTTCTGCCTCTCTTGTGAAAAAAAAAAAGAAAAACAGGCTTCTAAGGGATAATAGTAAAATAAAATAAAATAAGATAAAACAAAAATACAATAAAACAAAAACTAACAATTTAGAATTTGACAAGACAAACAAACTAAAGAGGCCAAGAGATGGCGCAAGAAGCAGAATCCCACTTGTTCACACATTGCTCATGGCAATGGAAGAGAGAGAGGTGGAGTCTATGCTCCTTACTCAATGTTACTCTCAAAATCTAAAGAAGTTTAAGGTTGATTAACACACATTTAGATAGGTATGCATTAAAAATTACTTGACATTATTAGTTATAAATATACAGGTTAGAAGAAAACTGAAGATTATACATATATTTAAATATATATATATATTTAAAGAGTCCATGATGTTTAAATACATTGCAAACTAATTCTAATCTGCATGAAATATAACATGGAAAACATTATTGAGAAAGTAAAATAGCTAATAGTGTTGGTTGAGGGGCCTGTATTTAGCCCATGAAACTTGTCCACACTTTACAAGACCCGAAAACCATAATTTACAAATATTCTCTAGGCTGTAATTTGGTAAACTTCTTTTATATAATTGACAGAATCATATACTTCAAAGTAGCGTCAGTATATATAGCATCAGTATATCTGTTATGGACTCTGATTCTTACATGGTTTGTTGCTTTGGTAGTTCTATGGAAGCACAATGGATCATTAGGTTGTGATAGGAAAACAAGGAAGAATTAGTACTTTGCTGAATCAACAGCCCATCAGCTCCAGGAAACCATTTTTTCTCCTCAAATATGTGTGTGTATCATTTTAATCAACTAATAATCACAAGTATATTTCATAGTCTCTGAAATACTAGAAAAAGATCACAGTACAAAGTATGAAAACTTAAGCTGTATTCATTTTGTAAAATACCATCTGCATACATTCATAGATTTGTTTTTAATGAAGCTTATTTGCCAAATATGCATACATTCACATATAAACATATAATTATGTGGGTGTGTATTTCTGCCAGATTTTTCACAGGTAAAATGCCAAATAACCATAAGGCATACATAATTATATTTAAATGATAATATCAGTAATTAAATATTACATTAAATATAATCAAGGAACTCTGTGTGCCACATATTTTTTAATCACTTAATTTTGACCAAATCCTAGGAGACACATTTTGTTATTATCCTTAATTGAAAGGTAAGGAAACACATATAAAATTATAGGGTAAATTATTCAGGGTCAAGCAATTCCTACTAATGCAACTAGAATTTGACAAGGCCAGTTGGCTCCACAGTTCCCTGTACTCTTTCATGATTTATCTTCTCATAATATTGGAATATCAGCTTTGATATTATTGTTGTATGGAACATCTAGTTTACATTTTGGACACTATTGTATGGCATGATTCAAGGAACAAGATCAAATCTTGCTTTACACCATATAAGACAAATATCTGTCAGTGGCTTTAAATAAACATCTTGCTAAGCTCACAGTAAGTATATTACTTATTTAAACGAAAGCAAGTGATTTTACTAGTTGTTTATATTTTGAGACACGTACTTTTGAAACATATTTCATGGGACAGCTTGCACAACTTCAGCATTCTATTTTGCTATATTTATAAAGTCTTAGCCAGTTCATTTTCATGGTTTTCTTAATGATGTTCTGGATATTGTCTGATACTTGCATAACACATCAGTGTCTGGTAATGATAACGTTTTGTTACAGGCCTGGGCTACTGTGACTGAATTCGCTGTCTTCGATTCCTGAAAGTTTTGATGGCTTCCACAGTTGCACATCAAAGCTGTTATTATCTAATTAGTACCTCCAACAGGCAATTCATTTTTAAAAATTGAGTTCAATATTTTTTCTTTGTAAATAAATTTTTAGGATTTCACCTATGATATACGTCATCATGATTGACATTGTACTTATCCTCATTCAAATCACTCTACATCCTGAAATTAGAACTGCATTTTTACCACATTTGAAAACTTCAAATACTGCACTTTCATTTTCTCCCCCCCCCCACTCTCCACTTACTTTCTTTCTAAGATTATGAGATTACAAGTATGAATGCTCTGTCCTGGGTCTACAGAACCCAACGGCTTTTCTAGTATTCAGCTTAAGTTTCCATTTATGTTTATGTGTACTCTGTTATTTATAAGTATTTACTGCTCCTCAGTTTTAAATTTTACCTTAAGTTCTTTGATATGTTTGCCCATTTTTGATTTGTTTAAAGATCAATTGTTCTTACCCAACTCCCTCAGTGTCTGGTACACGTTTGATTGACAGCTGGTGGTTTTCCTTTATGCTGAAAGTTCTGAATTTCCTGACTTCTGTCATGAAGTTAGTGTTTTAAAATTTTATTGAATATTGGATATTTAGGCCATTTTTACTTGAAATTATTGTCTATTTAAAGTGGTTATTTAGAAGGCAGTGAGTCTGTATAGGTTGGCAGAGAAGATTAATTATATTTCTGTAGGCTAGTTCTAGTAGCTGTCAAGTCTTTGAAGTATTTAAGATTCTTTGGTTGTATTGGTTTATTTTATGTTCTCAGTGCTTTTTCTTGTTTCTGTTCATGATGCCTGATGACAGGCTTGATTTCCTCTATTGAAATGTCTGATGCTAGAGTTATCAGAGAAGGGACACAGGATGGGGAAGTAAAGAGAACTTCCTAATCCGCTTTCTTCACCTTGGCTGCCATGATCACAAGGGCCTGCAGGAGTGGAGCAAGTCATAAAACAAGTATGGTGTTAAGGGAATCCTACAAACCCAAGTCTTACGTAAATGACTGGCAATGCCAAGCATACCAAAATGCTGTAGAAAGACTGACTGCCTACAAATTCAGCTGGGCAATCTATTTTGAAGCCATCATATTATTTTCTAATGTACATTTTATTAACTCATCATCTGAATTTTTTTCTTTCATTCCCTTATTTTTATGTTTATTTTAGAGATTGTGTTTTAATTACAACATTTCTCCCTTACCTTTCTTCCCTCCAAACACTCTCATATATCCCCCGGGCCCCCTAGTCTCCTTAAAATTCACAGTCTCTTTTTTATCAGTTGTTTTTGCATGCATATATGTATTTGTGGATACTCATATATTCCCAGATATTCCCTATATATAACCTGATGAGTCTACATAATGCTACTTGTAGTTATGTTCTCAGGGCTAACGATTTGGCACCAGACAATCAATTGGTGTGCTCTTCCTTGGGGAAGGACATCTCACAGCATTGCTCAGTTGTTTGTAGTTCTTTGTGTAGGGTTGCAGCCTTGTGAGCTCATCCCCATGCAATTTGGTATGTTCACTGGTGTCATCCTTGTTCAGATCATATTTCAGAGTCATATCAGTGAGACTTTATGGATGTAACTTCTGATATTACTAGGGGACACAATCTCACAGCATCACAAAGTCCCTGATCCTCTGTCTCTAACAATATTTCCACCTCCTCTTCCACAATGTTCCCTGAGTCTTAGATGTGAGAGTGCTTGGTAGATGTATCCATTGGAACTGAGTTCTATAACTCTGCATTTTGATTTCTTGCGTTTTTCTTTAGTGGTCTCTGGCTGTTGTTGCAAAGAGAAGTTTTCTTGATGAGGAGTGAGGGCTACACTTATCTGTGGGTATAAGAACAAATATTTATTGATTGTTGTTAGGGATTATGCTGGATTAATAAACTAGAGGGTGTAGATTTTCCTCCAATAGACATAATTTCATTAGCACCGAGTAGTTAATTAGGTTTTCAGCATTAGGCATGGCTTCGCTCCCATTGAGTGGGTCTTAAGTCCAGTTAGAGAGCTGTGGATTACTGTCAATGTATGTGAGCCACTATAGAACCCTTAGGGTATCATGTCACAGTGGTCATTGATGTGCTTCATAGACATCATGACTGGGTGGCATTGTTGGTTGCCTCTTTCCTTTGGAAGCTTGCATGGTGCCTTTTGGTACCATGAAAGCTAGTCCTTAAGGAGGGGGCATTCAGGACAGTTCCATCTCAGAGATCTCTGGAACCTGTTTTGAAGTGCACGATGTCTTGAGGAATAGGGACTTACCTTCCACATATGGCAACAACAGCTATAGGTTGTGTGTTTTGAGAGTCTTTTAGACATCCCTGGCCAAAAGTTCAAGAGGACTTCTCTTACTTAATGCTCAATTTATTTGTCTAAGTAATTGGCCATTAAATTATTTTAGCTTATTAAAATATTTTATCTACTCCATTATACTCTCTAAAGAATAAATCTGCTTATGCTTTCAGGAATTTAAACCCTAAATCTGAGAAAGCCAGAGGCTAGTGTAAAAAGGCCTCTGTGGCTGGTAATGCTGTAAGCACATTAGCTATCTAAATCCTTGTCGTTAAAAAGAATGAACGAACCATGGACACAGGCTTATGACATGTATAACATTCTTTTTAGGCATAGGATATGTCAATAGTCAGTAACTATGCATTTGAAGAAACAGAAACCCAGCCAGGACTTTAGAAGAATCAGATAATGATACAAATTTAGTCAACCTGAATTCAATTTCTATGGTAACCCCCCAACTATAAAACCTTTGTAGATTATCTTGACAAAAACCATACTTGGAGACTCAATCATGGTAATTTTAAAATCTTCATTTTAATTAGTGCACATTAAAGTAAACAAACATTGTGTATATTATGGTATTTTCATATATTGCTTTCATTTTGAAAAAAATGCAAATCCTCTTCAAGTGGAGGTCTTGAAGACAATACACTTTTGGTTTATGTTTTGCCAACATCTTTGTTGTCTGGCAGAGTTTGGATTAGAATAAAGGCAGAAAAGAAGAAAAAAATGTGAAAATAAATAATGAAAAGACATTACTACAATCAGAGACTTTTGGATCTCTGTAAATTTTAACCCAGCTTTATTTACACACTGATTCAGCCAGTATTATATATTCAGACTCTGTCTACAAAATATGTGTACA
The DNA here is from genome assembly GCA_902168325.1 of Peromyscus nudipes. NCBI lineage: Eukaryota > Metazoa > Chordata > Mammalia > Rodentia > Cricetidae > Peromyscus > Peromyscus nudipes. The sequence continues at coordinate 17,242 of CABHPH010141010.1, forward strand.
GTATTCTATTCTTCAAATTCTTGATAGCCAGTAGACGCTCTTAAAACACAACATTTCTGTTTTCCCCACATTCTTACACTAAGTCAGTTTTCAGTTTTAACCAAAAATTAAACAAAGGTAATCCTGACATAAATACTAAATGCTATTATCACAAAACCAAAAATAAACTAGACAGACAACACTTCTATTGTCTAATTCAGTATAGATTTTGTGCTGAATCTAATGGAATCTCAGCCAGGTTGGTGTTTCCTCCATATGAATGCTATAAAAATGTAAAGCTGAAGATATGTTAGTTTAATTAGCATTCTTAATTTTCCCACCATAAATCAGGACAATTAATGAAATAATGAGCCAGCCCTGATTCTGAGCATTTACCATCTATTTAGGCAACTTAGTAAATTCCCATGATGGTCTTCATTAACCTACCACTTCTTTTTTGTTAACAACAAAGCATAACACAGTAAAATATAATAAGATAAAACAAAAACCACCACATCAAAGTTGGACAAAGCAAACTAACAGAGGGAAAAGAACACCAAGAGAAGGCAGAGACCTATCTGTTCACACACTCAGGAGTCATAAAAACACTAAACTAAAAGCTGTAATATATACACAGAGGACCTGGTGCACCCATGCAGGCCCTGTGCATGCTGCTTCAGTCTCTGTGAGTTCATATGAGCCTTGCTCAGTTGATTCAGAGGGTCTTGTTCTCTTGGTGTTCTCCATCCCTCTGGCTCCTACACTCTTTCCACCTCCTCATCCATGGGGTTCCTGAGCTCAAGAGCCTTTCACAATGGAAAGAGGTGCAGAGGTGGTGTGGTGGTGGCTCCTCCTTCTCCTTCTTCTTCACCATACACATGCAACGGATTAAAATAACATTTAAAGATATTAGGTTATACGAATTTTGGTAAAGAGTTCAAGAAATTATGTTTAGATATTCATTACTATTCTTTTAATAATATTTAGGTTTATAATTTAAAGTTCAATAACAGCTCTATTGAATAATTGCAATATCTATTCACAAACCTTTTGAAAAGTGAGCAGTTTTGACACTAAATCTTCTTTTATAATTTGTTAGTTTGTTTGAGACAGGACCTTGAATGTAACCCAGGCTGGCCTTGAACTCATATTCTTCTTGATTTGTCTCTGGTCACAGAATCATTCTACAGCATTGGGTTCTATGCTACCATGTTTTTTAGACTCATTTTAAGTACTTTTCTATACGTGCTTTCAAGTATCTTTTGTGATAATTTGTTTATAATTTAAAAGGAAATTATAATTTCGATCAAAACAGAAAGTTCATTTGGTACCATTAACCTGGCAATGCCTCTCCGTCACACTTGGCATCAGCCTCTTTTATATAAAGTGGGACTGAAAAAAGACTCCTCCCTGGAGAGTCAAATTTGGAACTAAGTAAAACTTGTGATTGTAGTTCTCAGACATGAACACCAATCCTGTCTTTTGTCGTCATGAACGCAACTATCAATTCTGGTCTGGTATTTGTGGGCCTTATCTGCTGGAAAGTTTTCTCTGTCTTTAATTTACTCACAGAATAGGTGTGAAGATTAGTATTCACTCTATTCATTTGCAGGAAGGCTGAGACATGGTGTTTCTCTGAAGAACATGAATTTGCAGGTGAGTCTCTGTCTTCTGACTCTTCATCTTTCTGGTAACAAATGTGTGGCCCTTTCAAAGTACTTTCTCTCCTGGATTATTCCTGGCTCAATTATTTTCCTGTAATAATCTTCATGACAGGCTTTATCAGTGATTTAAAAAGCCTTTACAGCATAAAACAGATTGATTCTGGGGGCCGAGAAATAAACATTCAAATAATCATTTGCTGTTGTAAATCATATTGTAGATATGACTCTATTATGAGCATGGTGCTTGTGAAGAGCATCTTGAGGGAGGCCGACTTAGAATGAGGAAGTCTTGAAGCATGAACCTGCTTTTCAATATGGTGTTGGTCACACGCTTATGTTATTAAAAGGGAGCCTTCCGTGAAGGTCTTCATCTCCCGATTCCAATTAAAACTGGATAATGATACAGATATATCATTTCCTGTACTCCAATTTTAAATACAATTGGTTATAAAATATTATTCCTAAGAATGGGACTATGAATCTCTAATGAGTTAGTTAAATATAGATTTTTAAAGAGAGCTAAGCATTAAATCATTGAATACTTTTTCATTAAATCACACCTAGCTTGACATTTACAGTTTTAATTTGTATAGAAGAATGTCTCCTGCTTTTGAAAACTTCACACTCAGCAGAACTCAAGCTCTTCTGTACAGAATTACAATAACTGAAGATGCTCATTGTGACACAGTCCCAGAATATAGAGCATCGGTTTCACGGTCCCTTTCTGAGTCTTCAATTCACTTCTCCAGTGAAATTAAAGTATGTCGAAAGTATTTTTCTTCCTAAACTGAATTTTACTGCATTTAAACTACACCAGACAAAGAATCCATGAAGTAAGAAATGTTCAGTTTTATCACAAGAAATGATAAATTTTGCAGTTCATGGTTTCCTGTTGCAAGGTTCATCAATGTGAGGTAATCATTTCTATCTATTCTTTTAAATTTCAGGAGGTGTATGAGTATTATACTATATACACATAAAGTAACAAAATATACAATATAAATGTAATCTAAATGAAAAATACACCCAGGACAAATTCATATATGTTCTCGGATGTTTCTGTTGAAAAACCAAATGATGAGAAATATACTTCGTATTTTTAAGAGTAAAGAGACATAAAAGGCACAGAAGAAAAATTTTCAGATTAATTTCTTTGAATGTATTTGCAAATACACTTCAGACAAAGAAATTGTGAGCCTAACAGGGGCAAAGTTGAAGAGCTATATGAGAGAACTAACATTGACAGATCAGAAATCTCTAAGGTATACCAGTGATCTTCAGTATAAAGTCACTACAGAGTTTCGATCTCATTGTGTTACATGTGGTGATATTGTGTTCCCCAAAATATTGTGTACCCTAATAAACTTATCTGGGGTCAGAGAACAGAACATCCACTAGATATAGAAGCCAGAAAATGGTGGCATACATGCCTTTAATCCTATCACTTGGGAGGCAGAGATCCATCAGGATCTCTGTAAGTTTGAAGCGACACTGGAAACAGCCAGGCATGGGGACTCACACCTTTCATCCCAAGAAGTGAGCCTTTAATCCCAGGAAGTGAGGGCAGAAAGCAGAAAGATATGTAAGGCGTGAAAACCAGGAACTAGCCTGGTTAAGCTTTTAGGCTTTTGAGTAGCAGTTCAGCTGAGATCTATGAGGCTTCCAGTCTGAGGAAACAGGATCAGCTGAGGAACTGTCGAGATGAGGAAGCTGTGGCTTGTTCTGCTTCTCTGATCTTCCAGTTTTCACCCTGATACCTGACTCCAGGTTTGTTTTTATTAATAAGACCTTTTAAGATTCATGCTACAGTTACAAAAAGTAATGAAATTGTAAACTGTTTGCATGGATACAAAATACATCTATTTTTACTGGAACATTTTGATATATTAGATTATTTTTTTCTGCTTTTCACTCTCTCCCACTCCCTTCTTAAGATGACACTTTATCAGTTGACTATGTACCATGCTATAGACAGTGCCATGTTTGCTTAGGTGAGATGAACAGTCTTAGTGTGTATAAGACTTAGTTTATCTTTTCCCAGTTAGCTACACCAATGAGCATTTTACTATTCCCCAGGCATTCATTAGTTATAATGACCTGGACATAGAATAAATATTTCCATAGAAGATGTTAAAGAGGCTTACAGCTAAAAGCAATTGAGCAATACAACCTAGACATATCAATGCACACCCCCAGGGGCCAGAAGCTATGTGATACAGAATGTTTTTAATTGGTTGAATTCATTGTTTCTTACTCATTATTATACCAAAAATGTATAAATGAACAACAAGAGGTAATGTAACTATAACAAAGTTACATGTACTGGATGGAGTACAGGGCAATATAATTTGAGGGCAGACGATGAAGAGTTCTTAAGCTAATGTTCCTGTTCTAAGTGACTGTTTAATGAAGAAGGAGGCATTGTAAAGTTATTAAAAGCTGTGTCAAAAAATGTGCAGGTTTATTCAAGAGGGAAAAATGTATTGTATACGTTTATCATTATATTTACACGCAAGTATGGGATTTACATATTTAAGAAACTAGAGAAGAACAGCTAGACCCAACTTAAGTGAGTAGAACAAACCTAAGTGGGTTTGGCCATGAACAACTGGTGTAACAACCATGGTGTAAACCATTTAAATGTAATGGGCAGAGCACACACTAGAGTCTTAGCATTCCATTAAGCAGTCTATGTTGCGTGTGCTGATAAAAACTAAAGGCCGTAGGAGATTCATCTACATAAAAACACAGTTGGATGTCTGGCCACCTTCGTGTCAAACAACAGGTCTGCTGCTTAGGGACCTGAGCATTGATTTCACCAGCCCACCCCATGTCACCCCTGACGACTCATTGTCCCTGTAACAGCCATCTGATGCAAGGATCTCAATATACCTCAGCTTACTGTGGTTAGCAGTCCACATTACACATGAACCCTTGACCAGGCCCATCTGTCTACGGACCATGAGAGTTAGTTCACACAACACAGCCCCCAGGCACCATGGGTGACTCATACATGGACGCATTAACCTTGCCTGCAACTCTACCCAACTGACTAAAAAATTTTCTTCTTCAAAGTAATTTTGTAAAGACAGAAAAAGACAGCTATTTTCCTAAAGGAATCACAGGGAAACACCGAGTGAACTTACTAAGGCTGCAGCGACTGATCTGGAATCCTGGAAGCTCCCAACTCTTTTGAAGTTCATGGAACAATAAGAGAACACAAATAGTAAACAAACAACTTTCATGAAAATATCACATAAGCTAAATGATAATTTTTTAAAAGATTTTTTATTAGTTCTTTGGAACAAATAAAAAATAAAATTTCGTACAATGTGTTTTAATTATATTCACACTCATTTCTTTGCAGGTTCAACTCCTTTTCCTACACATCTACCTCGTGCCCTTCCCCCTTTTTCAACCCTTAAAGACCAATTTGTACTGCCTAAATATGCTTTCATTTGTGCTCTTCTACTAGTGAGTGGTGGACTTACCAGTCAGGTATACTCTCAGATAGAACTGTTTTTCCTTTTATCAACAGCTAATAATTGCTGATAGCTAGACAGCTTGGGATGTGACTGTATGCCTACCTCTTCTCTCCCTGCTAGGATTTTGTCTGGTTTAGGACTACCCAGTCACATGGATACTGTAACAACTGCAGTGAGCTACAGTGAGCAGCTGTCCTGCTGTGTCCAGAAGATAATATGTCCTAGAAGTTATCCATTGCCTCTGGTTCTTACATTGTTTAAACTTCTTCTTCTTAATGGTGCCTGAGACTTGAAAGAAAGGGAAAAGATATAGAGGTTCTGTCTAGGGCTGAGCATTCTGGAGTCTCGTATGCCCTGAAACTTGCAATGGTTTTTACCATCAAGGAATGTAAAAATCCTTGTATTATCCCTGTACTTGGGGACAAATGTAGACTACACTGTGAGATCCTTGCTAGCCAAGTCTACACAGGGAGATTCTGTATAAAAGGTACAAAACTAAAGCCGAAATAAAATACAGAGTCTATAAAAATACCAGAAAAATTACTAAGACTGAGTTAACCTACTTAAAAACAGAAAAGTTGTCAAAACTGTCACTTTGTCAAAGAAAAAAATAACAGTGGAAGGATCAAATATTACAAAAAATGAGAAAGCCTATTACAAAGGATGCCACAGCTATAAAATGCTACATGCTGACCACTAATAATTTTAATAAATTTACAAAGAGAGAATTGCAGCAAGAATGAATGTCTACGGTGAAATGTAGACCTAATTAGTCTTATCAATAAAAACCAAGAGTCAAATATTGGGGTAATAACCTGAAAGATCAGAGATGCAGATGAGCAGCCACCAGTGACATTTTACCTTTCCAGATCCTTAGACTGAAAGGGCTGAACTCCTGTCTCCACGATCCTTATCACTTCCTCTCTCTGCCTCTTGAGTGCTGGGATTAAATGTGTGACCCTCCCAAGTGCTGAAATTAAAGGTATGAGCTTCCCAAGTGCTGAGACTAAAGGTATGAGCTTCCCAAGTGCTGAGACTAAAGGTATGAGCCTCCCAAGTGCTGGGATTAAAGGCATGAGCCTCCCAAGTGCTGGGATTAAAGG
>CABHPH010141010.1:30132-89737 GCA_902168325.1 Peromyscus nudipes
CTTCCTTCCTTCCTTCCTTCCTTCCTTCCTTCCTTCCTTCCTTCCTTTTCCATATACTAAAATCTCAAACCCTTAAAAGTTGAGTATACTGTTTATTTGTGCTATAAAATTACTTAGCTATGGAATGCATTCATGGAATCAATACTATCGAATTCTTAGATTTTACAAGTAAGTGGAATCAATAAAAGAAATGAACCTTTTAGTATAATTACCCATTTGCATATTTGCAAAAGATATAAAACGAGTGTAGTTACATTATTCAGCACGCCTTGAGAAGCAATTTAGTTTTTGTGAAAGAAATAGCCCATATTTAAGAAGTAAAATAATGAGTCTTTATGCAATCTAAGGTTTGAGGCTTGATGAGAAACTGGTGAGGCACTGAGAGAGAAAAATCAGCATTTTCAGTAAGAGAACAAGCATTAATTACTAAGGCATGAAGACCTGGCAATTTATTTATTGATTGACTTATTTGACCATTCATTTCAAAGAAATTATTTATGCGCTACAATGCAAAAAGAGAGATTGAAAATGTTGTAGTGGAGATGAGATGTTCTTTGTTGGTACAGTGATTGTCTAGCAAGCATGATTAAAGCTCTGGGTTTGATGTTCAGCATTGAAAAAGGTAAATTACACAAAGTGTAATCTTTCTTTCACTTTTGACAGTCTCACATATAAAATGTATTGTTATTGTTTTTATACTTCCACTACTCTCTGTTAGCTCACTTCCTTATCTCCAAGCTCCTTCTTTTAGTTCCCTAGTGGCTACATCATTAGAGAAAATGACGTCCTCACCCTCAGAAACGAAATGCCCTTAGGTACCCAAGAAGGGATGTGGCCTCATGGATTCTGTTTTGCCCCACAGTGAAAAGTAGGAAGTCCCAGTCTTGTGTAAATACTCATAGCTGCTGCGAGTCTACCCTCATCAAACGGAATTCCTAAAGAGAGAAGATAAATATATCTACAAACATGTCCCATGCTATGAAATTCTGTAGAAAGGAATCAGGACCCATACTGCAACATGTGTAGTGTAGTATTTAGGTTATTAGGAAGACATCTAAGCATGGCTAAGACAGGCTGGAAATTTGACTGAACACATTTCCCATAAAAAAAACAAAACCTCATTCCTCAGGTAACTGAGCCATCCTTATGTTAACATGATTCATGTATGTAGGCAAGATTCTTAAGAGTTAATCACCCCTTTAAGATCCTACCACAAAGTGCTGCTGTGGTGGAGTGTAGATTTCAGCACAAGTGCTGGAAGGGAAGCAATCCATAGAAGGGGATGTGAAACATGTTGAAATGCAGAGCTGTAGTTGGAACCAAAAAGAACATTGAGACATCATAGGAAAATCAGACCATGTGGGTCTAAACTTCTACTGAAATTAATTTTGGTGAGAGTTTGGAAACCACTGAAATGCATTGAACAGAAGAGAGAAATTGAATAATTTTATTTGTTTGTGTAATTAGTGTAAATTTTTTAGTTTTCCCCTCCATCCTCTCATCCTGTTCCCTCTCCTTACTTCTTTTCTACCCCTCCCCACGTCCACTCCTCAGAAAGGGTAAGGCTCCCATGGGAGTAAAAAGAGTATGGCCTATCAAGTTGGGGCAGGGTGATAGTTGTGTAGCTTGGTCTGTTTGTTGCCCCTAGCAGTGGGACCAAGATCTGTCTCTGTCACATGAGCTGGCTTTTTGGAACCTGTTCCCTATTGTGGGATGTAGCTGGACAGCTTTTCTCCAGGGCCCACCAAGCCCCCGCAGTCCCATAACCCACGTATAAAATAATCACTCAGATGCTTATATTATAAACTGTATGGCCGTGGCAGGCTTTTTGTTATCTACTTCTTTTATCTTAAATTAACTCATTTCTATTAATCTATAAGTTGCCACATGGCTCGTGGCTTACTGGTACCTTACATCTTGCTTGTCATGGTGGCGGCTGGCAGGTCTCTCCCTCTGCCTTCCTGTTTCCTCAATTCTCCTCTCTGTTAGTCCCGCCTATACTTCCTGCTTGGCTACTGGCCAATCAGTGTTTTATTTATTAACCAATCAGAGCAACACATTTGCCATACAGAACATACCACAGCAGTGGGATACCTCACTCAGCCTTGATACACGGGGGAGGAGCTTGGTGTGAAATGTTTTAAAAGTTTTTTTTTTTCAGGTATGATGCAATTAAAAAGGAAAAGGAAATGTGTAATATCTACTTATAATTTGTTCAATTAGAAAAAATATTTTAATAAAATTTCTATGGATATTCTTATGTGGATATTAGAGATTTTAGGTAACAAATTGGTTTACATGGGCTGGAAACATGGATCAACCATTAAAGACATTTGCAGCTCTTGGAGAGGTCCTGAATTCAGTTCTAGACTCCACACCAAGTGGCTCACAAATACTTGTGAATCCAGTTCAAGGGGATCCAATCCAGTACCCTTTCATTGACACTATAGATGCCTGTACATACATGCACATCATCCCTCGCAAACACACACATGTATGAATTTTAAAAAGACGAGTTTACGAAAATGTAAAATTGATTGCTTGGGTGAATTCTAAAGCCTGATCCAATGAATTTCCTTTTCATCGGAAGCAAATGTCTTAGTGTGATGTGAGTCATAACTAACTAAAGTGTTTGTTGCCCAAGTAAATATATAATAAACAGTGGAAGGCACAACTATAGAAATAAGAACTGTTATATTTACAGTTTCTTAAAAATATGTTTCTTATGTACATTTTACTCCCATACTCATACACACATACATACATTCGATATGTATATATGTGTTTAGACAATATATACTTTATTTTCCATTTGTATGAAAAGGCAAGCCACTTATTATTTTAATGTAAAGTAGACAAAGTCATAGAATTCACCCCAAATTTATATTTTCTCACTAATTCTCTGTAACATCAACAAAATTCAGTAATGACCCCATACCTTAACCCTGAGCATTACCCATTTTTCTCATCACCGTGAGACAACATCTGAAAGAAGCAAATTAGGCCAAGGCATGTTTGTTGTGGCTTCCCATTGAAAAGGGATACAGTCCATTATGGATGGAAGTCTTGGCAACCGATGCATGAGACAGCTCTTCACATCGTGTCTCCTGCTGGGAAGCAGAGGGCGATGGACCCTGGTCTTCAGCCTCCCTTCTCTTTGGTCTCTTTATTCTACTTGGGATCCTAGCAGTGACAGAGCGCAGCACACATTCCGTCCTCAGTTAAGCCTCTCTGAGATCCTAGATTGGATCAAGCTCATGACGAAGTGTCACCATCACATCTTCCAGCAAATATTACTTATGTGGCTTCAAAATTAACAGAGCTACTGCACAGCATGGTGGTATACCTCTAAGTCCTGTGTTTTATAGCAAATAACATTTCAACCCAATATTATATCACAAATGCAGAGGGAATATGTATGTTATTTTAAAATGCCACCAAAATTTCGAGGTTCATTCTAAAAACTAAATCTAAAAGAAAAAAAATGTCTAAAAATATTTTGGGAAGTCATACAACTTAGTCATCTTGAACTTTGCTTTTCTTCCCAAAGTATTAATTATCACACATCTGATAAGTTAATGATGACTTTTAATACTAAAACACCTTTTGCATTTACTTATGAGGAAAGTAGAATTTCCTCAGGGATTCATAAAACCAGTCAGGAAGATTTCCTCAGACTGTCGGTCTCACTTGATGAATCTTTCTATGAGTAATTTTTACACTCTCTGCAGTAGCTTAAGTGGAGTGAGCAGGAAAGTCAAACTCATCTTAGAACTTTTGATGTACATAGCTGTGTAGGTCCAGGTCAAAAGAGCCTTTGCAGGGCTGGAGGAACTGCAGTAGCGTGTGTGTGTAGGACCACCACCTCTGTAGCAATAGCCGGGATGTGCTTTAGAGAACAGTACTGAGACCTCAGGATAAGTTAGTCTGATGAGACTTACTGACAGGAAAACATGGGTTGAAGAAGAGGGATCAAAGGTGAGCAGGGAAGTCTTTGTCTCCAATATGAGGTGGAAAGCAACCTCACTATCACAAAATAGAGCAGGATCATTCTGTTCATCTCTTTCTACAGCACCTGAGAATTCAGAAGATTAATTTTAGGTATTGGTATTCTAAGTTTTGTAGCATAGACAATGAGGGAATGCCGAGACATGGTGATAAGGAGATTCTCATGTAGAGGGGTGGCATGATTATGTCATAATAGTCTCCCTAATTCAAGAGAGTCAGGTAGAGTGACAGCTCCCAGGGATTTGTGCTTGCAGGTAATCTTTAAAATATCCCATTTAGAAAACAAAGCTCACAACATGAACTCACTTGTAATTATATCCAGCAGACTATCAACTCTCAAACAATAGACATGTCTCCAAGACAGATCGATTGGCTAAACATTTAATCTCTGTTCTCACAGAGTTATATTACTTCCAAGAAATACTCTGTTTTGATGTTCTATTATAGTTGAAGAGAAATTTCTAAGTCTATCTTGGAAATAAATCCTAAAGAGAAATCAACTCCAGAATAGAATACTCCCTCCTCTGCCCAATCACAGTCAGTAGGTTAGTCAACTAATGTTAAACAGTAATCCTTTAAATATTTTATTATTCTCTCTAACATCTGTGTTACCTGCACTCGCACATATCGTGACATGTTTGCCTCAGCTGTTTATAGAAAAATAGGTAATTATTAAGACACTGTGAGAGTCCAGATCACCAGGGATAAATATCATTTCCCTCAAAGGGTGCTTAATGAAAATGAGGTTATTATATATTATATCCATATAAAATTAAGATTGTACCATTAACTGGCTATTTACTGAGACTTGAAGGAAGTTTTTATAGTAACTCCCATCTTCTCAGAGTATCTATGGTTACCAAAGACAACATGTCATTATAAGAAATAGATTTTGATAATGGCAAACAATCCAAGGATATTCCATCAATGTCTATGCTGGTTGTTGATCATGTATTAAGTGTGCAGATTGTAGATAGACAGGGGTAGCCAAGTAGTAAGGAGCAGAGAAGCAGAACAGCAAGTGTGGATAATATTTCTGAAAGGACAGGTAGGTAAGACCAGAGATTGAATTCCTTTCACATCATTCCCTAGCTGTGTGATACTTTGTTGGCCTGGATATTGTGCTATTACATGCTTTGGATTCCCCATACTATAAATAGATTCATAAATAGGTACAAAGTAAATTCTTGAGAGACGTCTCCAAGACACTACATCTAACAGGCACATTGTGGCTTTCAAAGTGTGTAGTCAACAAAGTATAACTGTCCTTAGTAATAGAATACTCGCTGTGGTTGTTTTGATGTAAGGAGTCCTTCCATGTACATTTGTGGTAGTCCTTTACTTCTCAAAGTTTTAAAGAACAACAAATACTTTTTCTTAAGTGTCATTTATATATTTTACATCAATCTTCTTCTCAGAACATGAGTGGGTTAAAGAAACTCAAATATAAATGATTCTGATAAACTTTTTTACAAAATTTTTATCACCTCAAAATTCAATTTACTTTCTGTGGTGGTATTTTGTTCCCCAAAATATTGTGTACCATAATAAACTTATCTGGGGTCAGAGAACAGAACAGCCACTAGATACAGAGGCTAGAAAATGGTGGCACTCACACCTTTAATCCTAGCATTCTGGAGGCATGGATCTCTGTGAGTTCAAGGCCACACTGGAAATAGCCAGGCATGGTGACTCACGCCTTTAATCCCAAGAAGTGAGCCTTTAATCCCAGGAAATGAGGGCAGAAAGCAGAAAGGTATTTAAGGCGTGAAGACCAAAAACTAGAAGCTTTTAGCTGGTTAAGCTTTCAGGCTTTTGAGCAGCACAATTCAGCTGAGAGGCCTCCATTCTGAGGAAACAGGATCGGCTGAGAAGTTGGCCAGGTGAGGTTAGCTGTGGCCTATTCTGTTTTTCTGATCATTCAGCATTCACCCCAATAACTGGATCCAGGTTTGATTGTATTAACAATTCCTGCTACAACTATCTTTTTCAAAATCCAGTATTTTTCCATCACAGACTTTCAATCATCCATCCTTAACTGAGAGAAATAGGAAGGAACATCTGGTGACTGAAATATCCAGGTGAAGGCTTTGAGGGGGCACAGGTGGGAACCGTTTCCAATTTAAATCAAGGATCAAAGACTCCCTGCGGGGGAGATGACAGATTAAAGACATGCATGAGTGCAGGGAAACCCCTGGGAGAACCTTCAAGTGAAAAACCGCAAGCAGCAGAAACTTGAAACAACCGAAGAATTTCTTGAAGACCAGAGGTGTTACATATCCCATGAGGAAGAGAGTGTGACAGGAGCCCACGCACTGCCTATGGATCTCAGGGTTAGGATGGTCAAGACCAGAGGAATGGAGTGCTCTGATAGGCTAGTTTGTTTGCTTGTAATTTTTGTTAATTTTCTCTTTATGAAAAATTATATGAGTATTTCAACTCTGAAACTGTAAATACATGTCGCTCTAAAAAGCATGTCCTGATAATGAATTAAGAGTCACTGTTGAATGCTTTTTTTTCAAATTAGTTGCATATTCTTGTCACCTCTGTAGACCCTGAAGTGTCTAAGACCAACACCATATGTAAAGGTAGTTAAAAAATACTATATGTGAAGGTAGTCCAATTTCAGTCCTTTTGTCTTAGCTGCCATTTATTACTGGAGCACTCACCACCTCACTCCTGTAAGTAGTGGAAACACTTTGGTTGGCTAGTTGGCTCACCAACCATATTGTGTACATCAACTTTAAGCTTACTTCTGCTACAGTTTATATCAGAATATACACTCAGATGTCATGCCCTGTGGCACTAATGGAAGACAGTGGAGCATTAAGAGGTAAGGCCTTAGCAGATATTAGGCCATTGGGGCCTTTGAAGAACTTACTGGCTATGTAGAAATGTTGAGGAAGATTAGAAAATAAATCTTTCTGTCTAACTCTATCTCTCTATGTTGCTCTGTCTTTGTCTGTCTGTCTGTGTGCCTCTCTCTCTCTCTCTCTCACACACATACACTACACCCACAACTCCATTTCTTATGGGTCAAACATCTTACATTATGTACTCCCATCATGATATATTTCCTCATCATAGACCCCAAAGCAGTGGACTGTGATATTGTTAGATCTGCTTAACATGACAACCTCCTTTCATGACTTTTCATAATCAAGACCACTTCCAATACTCACTGTTATTATCCAGGAAGACATTTAGAAGCCCCCATATCTACCAACCAGCATAACATTACATCTCCAACATTTTGTGGTGCAGGGAAAAAGTCCGTAATATCTAACATTGGAAAGTAAATAATGCAATTCAACTTTGAAAGAGCAGTTCTTGGAAAACCTCATCACAGGCATTTCATACAGAAAGTAATCAGACTATAAGTAGAATGCAGTTGTACTATCTACGTTCAGTTCCTGATTTTTGTTGCTTTCTATTATTACAGAAAGAAGAATGAAACCATCACTTTGCTGTTCTTGGAATCTTCAAGGTCATTTCCAGATTCATTATGTAACTAGGGGATGTACAGGACTCATTATATGATTTATGATGGCAAAATATTACAAAGCTAAGTCCACACAGAAAAGGCGTTTGATTCAATACATTTATACATAAACTTGCACAGTTCCTGAAGACTTTTCTCAATAGAGTCCCAGAGAATTCACTTGCTCCCTCTAGTAATGAATTATGTGCATAAATGTAATATTATCCACTTGTGAACCCCAACTGAGACTACTCAGGGATAATAATAGAGCTAGTCACATAGAAATTGCATTTTCTTTTAATATGTGACAAAATTTCAGATTCCTAGAAGAACAGTGAAGGTCTTGTGGGAAGCACATTATTTGTGCAAACATCTACACAAGGTGAGTTTCTCTTTCTAGTTATGAAACTATGGACTCTTTCCCATTTTCCAGCCACCATCAATAGTCAGCCTTTTAAGCAGGTTTGCTAAGGACTGTTGTCTAAAACTTTATGGTGGTTCTCACCTGAGGACCAAGCTAAAGATTTGCTGATGACCTCGTGAGTGCTCACTGAGCAAGAGAAAGGCCTGGACTTGGGGCAGCAATGGCTTAGAAGACTGGGTGAAAAGCCAGCAGATTTCCCAGACGACATAGGTTTTGTAAGAAGCAGCACAGGCACATTAATCATGGCTTACTGTAGAGCAGACTAGATAGAGGTCACGTAAGGAGAACACAAACCAGGAGCTGTGCTTTCAGAAGTGTCGTAGCATCCCACTGCTTATTAAATATTGTCCTTGGATTCTGATAAGGAGGTTGATATGAATTCAAAGTCCTGGTCTTTTTACCCAGAAAATGTACTTCAGCAGATTTAAGATAAGTCACAGGAGTCTGTGCTGTTCCATATTGTGAGTATAATCCTGTTAGTTTGATTTAATGTTGTTATAAACTTTCCTCTTAGCCCTGTTTTCATTGTGTCCCATAAGTTTGGGTATGTTGTGGATTCATTTTCATTGAGTTCTAGGAAGTCTTTAATTTCTTTTTTCATTCTTTCCTTAACCCAGAGGTGGTTCAGTTGAGAGTTGTTCAGCTTCCATGAGTTTGTAGGATTTCTGTAGTTTGTGTTGTTGTTGAACTCTAACTTTAGCCCATGGTACTCCGATAAGACACAAGGGGTTATTCCAATTTTTTATATCTATTGATATTTGATAAAATGTTGTTAAAAACATGAACTTCCACATTTGTCCTTCTGGATTGGGTTCACTTGAGCATAGAGCATCATTCTAACTATTAAATTGATTATGTTCATTATAACCTATATTTTATCAAAACACATTTTAAGGAAGGAAACCCTGTGATTCGAGCCAGGCAGGGAAAAGTTCAAGGCAGAGCAACCTTAGATAGTGTCCTGCGTGTTCCTGGTTACGCTGAATGAGATCAGCAGTGAGAAGGAGTAAACATTAGCACACAGATATTTGACAAAACTTACAGTTCGCCTAGAAGACAAGAACATACAATGTGTGGACTAAGGCAGTTGTGGCTGTGAAAAGATTAAAATGAAGCCAGATATTTGTAAAAGGATAATAGGAAGGAAGTCTTAGGGCAGGTCAGGAATCAACAAGAATGTAGAAAAAAATGTCTCAGGAATCTAAACATGTAGCTCTCAGATCTTCTCAGAGTGATCTATTCTAGAAATGTCATCTAAGAAAAGGGCTTAGAAAGGGGTAGATATCCGGGTACCCTGAGACTGAAGAAGCCATTGTCCAAAGTGACCACACAATTGCTCCTTTCATTCTATGCCTTAGTTTCTTTTACTTGATATTATTTATATTAGAAACAGGAATGCAGTTATAAGGTCATGGAAGCTTCTACTCAGATTTCAAAGGAGAATTAGAGAGTCATGTCATTGAGTGGCAATGTAGCTGAAGTTTTTCTGTGTTCCCGCCCAGTGGCCCCGTGGTCCCAGTCATTCAGACCCAAGTAAACACCACAGAGGTTTATACTAATTAAAACTGCTTGGTCATTAGCTCAGGCCTACCACTGACTAGCTCTTACACTTAAACTCAGCCCATTTCTGTTAATCTATATGTTGCCATGTGTTCCATGGTTTTACCTGTGTGCCATTACATGCTGCTCCCTGGACAGTGGATTGGTGTCTCCTTGCCTTCTTCTTCCCAGAATTCTCCTTATCTTGCCTATACTTCCTGCCTGGCTACTGGCTAATCAGCATTTTATTTATCAACCAATCAGAGCAACACATTCATGGCATACAGAGCAACATCACCCATCATGGCAAGATTGTGATCATGATGGAAAGTTCTCAATAAAGCAATGCATGTGAAGCTAAACGTGTGAATTTGCAACCTTCCAGGAAAATGGCATAAAGTCAGAATTCCCAGGAACATGGTATGTCTCCAAAAGAAACCCACACGGAGAGACATTTGCACAAAAGAAGGATTATGTGAGCTGCAACCTAACAAGGGCATGGTGACTTGTCAAAACCCTTTGTAGCTCAAGAATTGCCGAGAAATTACAGATGTCAGAAATAGGTGTGTGGTGTTTAGTACTTTCTCAGTGGGATTTCTGTCTTACTTCGGGCCAGTCTTCTATTTTATTGTGTTCTTTTATTTTGGAATGAAACGCTTACCTTTTTATCAATGCTGGTTGATGATAGGTGAGTTAGACTTCGAATTATTTAGTATGAACAGCAAAGTTTACTTGATTCGAAGAGGTAACTTCGACTGGAGTTTAGTCTAATTACAAACACAATTAGCTTTCTGAGGTATACTAACTACCTTTTGCATTATGAGGTAGACATGAATGCTCCAAGGCTAGTGGAAGAACGCTATAATTTGGATATGAAGTATCTCACCCAAAGAGCTGTGTCTTGGAAGCCTGTTTCAGTGTTAATAATGAGAGTTGATTGGATTATTAGGCAATATGTTCATAGCTGAATGTACCATTAGGAGTTGAACTTTACTGGGGGTATGTGTAGATCAGTAGGAATGTTCTTTGAAGAGTGTAGATTTTTATTTTCTCTAAGAAAATTTCTTTCTGGGTCTGTGCTGATAGCTAGCTGCTAGGAAGTGACCAGTGTCACTACAGCATGGTTTCTGCTATGAGTTTCTGCCTCACTATGAGCTCAAATCGATTGGATCTAGTAACTATGGAACACCAGCCAAAATAAACAGTTTTCTTCTTAATTGCTTATATCATGTGTATTTGAGAGCAATATGAAGCTAAGAGTGATGTAAAATCACTAGAAGAGTTAAAGAGAACAATACGACTTGGCTTGGATTTGCAAAGAAATGCGTGGTGACTACTGAGAAGTAAGTGGTATGAGGTAGATGGTGTCACCAACATGAAACTCCAAGCTTCTGGAGTAGTTCACGAATTTAAAACTTTCTGTGTTAAGAGACTGATAATTATGGTGTATTGAATATGAAATGTCCCCTGCAGGCTCATGTCTTCAATACCCAGTTCCCAGCTTGTGATTCTGTTTTTAATGTTCAGGAGATAGGGCCTGCACAGTGGAAGTCACTAGAGGACGGCCTTGAGGGTCATTTCCACTCCTGGTTTTGGCCTGTTTCATCTGTTTCAACATGTGAGTAAGTCAAACTTCATGTTCCACAGTCATAGGTGGAACTGCTCGGACTTGACTTCCATAGTTCACAGTGGGCTGGAATAATCATGAAACTGAGCAAAAAGAAACTTTTCTTCCTCAAGTTTCTTCTGTCTAGTATTTTTAAAGAAACATTAGAGATGTAACTAATTCAGAAAATTGGTACCAGAGAAATGGGGGTGATGATATGAGGCACCAGACCATTTTCTAATTGGTTTTCTAGAGGATATGGGTTACAGAAGATACAGAATATTGCAAGCAGGTATCATGTTGATGTGGGAGGAATGTGGAAGAGTAGAATGCCAAAATCACGTAAACAGTAAACACTGCTCACAAGGTCAGGTGAGAATGGGGACAGTACCAGAATTTGTAGTAGAGTTCATTCCCATCATGTTCTGACATGAAACTAGATAGATTTTTGCCTGTGTATTTAAAACTAAGTAAGTCTGACATCAAAAGTAGTAGACTAATTTAATGGATGGGGGAAATGTCTAGACAACAAAACATTCAAATGGAAGCATGGTTATTCATGACCACTTTTAAGTCTAGTTTACACTGAATACAGGCCAAAGACCAGAGAAGAAAGACATTAAAATAAACACTTTGGTCAAGAAAAGAACGTGTTTGATGTGGCAAGAATTGCTGAGCAGTTTAGCATCACAAAAGGGAAGTTT
The DNA here is from genome assembly GCA_902168325.1 of Peromyscus nudipes. Lineage (NCBI taxonomy): Eukaryota > Metazoa > Chordata > Mammalia > Rodentia > Cricetidae > Peromyscus > Peromyscus nudipes. Next base: position 41,895 of record CABHPH010141010.1, read on the forward strand.
TGAACTTTGAAAATGGAAAATAGGAGAGGTGATTGAAAGTCAGGTGCCTTACTATTGAACGATAGAGTTTATAAAAATGCAAATAACATTCAAAAAGCTTTCATTTGAATAGAGAAATGAGGAATTTCCATTCTGGAAAAAGACAGCTTAAAGTAATGAGGTCTTAAGCATCTCCAGCAAGGCAACCAGAGTCCAAACAATGCAGCTATGATCCCAGAGGTCCAGTTACCTCTTTAGCTGGCAGTTTTACAGAGTGCATCCTGAATTATGAGAAAGTCAAATGTCTTTGGTGGCAGGGTAAATGTTACGGTATGAATCTGAAATGCTACTCATGTTCTGAACCATTTCCAGGCTTTGGTGTTGTTTGGATGGCAATTGATTAGGGATGTGAGGTAGGGGTGATAGGTCACAGTGGAAGAATTTTGAAGGTTATATCTGTTTCTGCTTGTGGTCCACTTCCTTTGCTTTCTGAGCAGTGACATGTGAATAAAGAGTTGCCTCATGTGTTTGTCAACATGGATGAGGTTGCACTACCCTGTCATACCTGCCTTCATGGATGAAATATCTCTGGAACGAGGATAAAAGTAAAAATTTCTTTTCGTAAGGAGTTTCTTATCTGAACAACCAGAAACGTTAACTGATAATCATATTTTTATATTCTAAAAATTGTAAGAAACATTCAATAAAACAGAAAGCATCCCATTCACAAGTGAGATTATCCTGTCCTAAAGCGTTCCTTTAAAAAGGAACAGAATCTGTTTTTATTATTACAGCTTTGTACTACAACTTGAAATCAGGAACGGTGACACCTCCAGCAGTTTCTTTGTTGTTCAGAGTTGTTTTAGCTATTTTGGTTTTTCTTTTCATATGAAACTGAGAATTGTCCTTTCAAGGTCTGTGAAGACTTATGTAGGAATTTTGATACGGATACCTTATTTTTGATAAAGAAGCCAGAAATGCACACTGGAAAGAATATCTTTAACAAATGGTACTGGTCAAACTGGATGTCTGCATGTAGAAGAATGCAAATATATCAGTACTTACCACTCTGCACAAAACTCAACTAGAAATGGACTAAAGACTTCAGCATACAACTAAATACACTGACCCTGACAGAAGAGGAAGTATGGAATAGTGTTGGACTCATGGGCACTGGAGAAGACTTTCTGAACAGTAAGCTGACAGTCCAGGCACTAAGATCAACAAGTAACAAATGGGGAATGCCTGAAACTGAAAAGCTTCTGCAAGGCAAAGAAATTTTATTTTCAAAGAAAGAAAGGGGTACTAAGTTTCACATAGTTTACGTCAAGTTGCCTTTTTTTTACTGACATATTGTCTGACACATTTGTTGTAATTAATGAACCATTTCTAATGCATGATTAGTAATTAAATTCATAATTTATTCAAAAAAATCAAAAGAAATGGAGTGGCTGGGAAGAACTTAAAAGTCCAGGCTTCTTAACCCCAGCACAGTGACACAATCTTGAAAATTTATGCATCATTTTCCCAAGTTAGCAAAAGAAAACCAGGACTTAAAATGCATGCCTGAGAACTGAATGTTTCCTACAATAGCTGTGATTGCTGATGTTTTGATGAATGAACGCCACCAGCATTTAAATGCTCCAGAGATACTGCAGTGGTGTTTCTGCAAAAGAGTCAAAGCTAGGAAAGATGAAAGCTGATCGAAGATTAGTTTTTTGTAACATTTTTATGAAAACATAAAGTTGATACTGGCACTTCAAAATATTATTCAAGAAAAAAACTATGTATATGCTTTAGATATTAACTTAAAAATCCCTTTCTCATTTAGATTATACACTGTTATATATTATCAAAATGTTCTTTACAATGTTTAAAAAATAAGTCTATGATCTGACTTTTTTAAATGTAACTTTACTTATTAGTGGGCTGGAGGGATGGCTTAGTAGTTAAGAGCACTAGATGTTTTGCAGAGGACCTAGAGGTGGTTCTATTCCACCACGCACATGGTGGCTCACAATGTCCATAACTCCAGTTCCAGGGGACCCAACACTTGCTTCTGGTCTCCAAGGGCACCAGGCAATGAGTGTCAAAACACCTATACACATAAAATAAAAGAATTTAAAATATATATATTACTTACTAGCATCAATAAAGTTTATAGGATACAATTTAGCTCATAATAAAACATAATTACATTTTTATAAGTCTCACATGAATAAACAAAATATTTATTAAACTTTGAGATTCTATCAGGAATAGAAATTAATTTGTGCAGTGAAATATTATGTGATTACAACAACGAATAATTGCAGATTAATTTCCTGTCACAGGTCTAGAGGTTTGAAAAGGGAGGTCACATAAAACATCACAATGCAGAACTATGAAGAGGAATTTGTTTTCTTTTTAATTTTCAGAAAACAGTAAGAGTATTCTTTTGAAAATAAGAAAATAACATGCTTGCCCTTCACACATGCTGACATTTTCTGATTATGTTCCATGTATTAAATGCTGTGTGCACATATTTTCTTAACATCTTTACATTTATCTGCATATTATCATCTTGAATGTGAGGGCATATGAAAACATAGGTATTTACTCATATTCAGACCTGTAGTCACTGCAGAAAACACCTTCAATTTCTACCTATGTAAAACTTCATATCTGCAAGCATACTCCTGAAATGGGTATGCCATACTTATTACACAGTGTGTAATAGCAGTAGTTAATATTAATAGTAGTTTTATGGTGATCTTAATGTTTCATTTTACTAATGAGATGGTTCTGCAGCTAAAATGAGGTTACTGAGAAGAAAATAACAAATATTCAGGACCTAATAAAGGCCTGATAAATACCCAATAATATAAATATGCAAAGCTAGGGAAAGGTAATCCTAAACGTAACTCCCGTCTAGTCTCTGTTCAAATGTACAGTTCAAATGTACAGGAAGGCCTATCTTGGGACAGCATACACATTTGCTGAGTCAGTAATGGCTTTTTGTCTCAAGATAGCTCTTTCCAGCTGGGTGGTGGTGGTGCACGCCTTTAATCCCAGCACTTGGGAGGCAGAGCCAGGCAGATCTCTGTGAGTTCGAGGCCAGCCTGGGTTACAGAGTGAGTTCCAGGAAGGGTGCAAAGCTACACAGAGAAACCCTGTCTCAAAAAACCAAAATGATAGCTCTTTCTACATATGGATACAACATTTAAATTTGAGAGGTGTTTTTTTTTTTGTTTTTTTTTTTTTTTTTTTTTTGTGGATTCATCTTCTCATGTCTTCTATCCCATTGTCTAGAAAAAAATGTGGAGGAACTCCCACCAATGGCATCCCTTCTTTCCCTCATGAGAATCATTTTCACCACCTTGGTGATGTTATAGTTTGTTTTTTCTTATTGCGATAAACACCACAGCCAAAAGCAACTTGGGGAGGGGAGGTTCTATTGTTCCATTTTGTTTTCTTACAGGCTAAAGTCAGTCACTGAGGAAATCTAAGGCAGGAACTCAAGGCAGGAGCTTGAAACGGAGCCTGTGGAGAAATGCTGCTTATTGGCTTGCTTCCTCTGGCTTGCTTAGCTACCTTTTCATACAACCTGGACCCACCTTCCTGGTGGGAAAACTGCCCACAGTGGGCTACACCCTCCTACATCTATTAGCAGTTGGGAAAATAGCTCACAGACATGACCACAAGCCAATCACAGTAGATTTATCAGCAATAAGATCTGGACATAAATTTTATATAATTCTTTAATAGATTCCTTAAGTCACCCAAACCATGGTTACCACAAAGCTTCCACTTGCTGTGGCTATACTGTTGGCTGCTTACTTAATGCCCTCATTTCCATACTGTCAAAAAAATCATACTTAATTTATAGCTTTAATGTAAAAATTAATTTAACTATCAATCAATATTACTTAAATAACTCTAGAGTATGGTATATTCTCAACAAATTATATGCTAGCTATTTCTCTTACACATATGTATTTACACAAATTCAATAAATGGTAACTATTGTAAGTAAATTGACTTGAATGATTTATAAAAATTTATTTCTGAATAAGGGTTTTCAGTTTTAAAAAACTACTCTCAGCATAAATGTGTTTGTTAAATGAACATCAAAGCTACAGTCATGGTTAAAGCAAAATCCTTCTGTTTCCTGCAACAATGTCACAGTTATCATTTGTCAAACATAATTAATAGGGTAAACATGCACTTACCTTTTATTTTTCAGTTTCTTATTTTAAGAAAATATGCTAACATAATAAAAGAATGCAATAATGATTAAACCTAAAACCATTAAGTCATAAAATAATGATAATGTAGACTATCAAAGCCAAGGTCAAGGCATGCTTTTAGGTAGACAAAAGAAGATGGCGAAAGAGAAAGACTAGGAGGAGCAAGGGGGCGGGCAGAGAAAGACAGAGACTGGGAGACAGAAGACAGAAGGGGAAAAATAAGTAAACTACATAGAACTAATTTATGTCTCTGTCGTCTTCACATTCTTTCCCTCTGACTCTCTGTCTCTGTCATTCTCTGTCCTTTATTACTGTTTTCTTCCATGTTTTTTTTCAAAATTGTTTCAAAATGTTTTCAAAATTGTTGACTTGGATGAGTCCATATCAGTTACCTCAGTTTTGTTACAGTATTACTTGGATGGGGAGTAGAGATTTCCTGTCACTTTAAAAGGAAGCACCCTCGTGTAAAATACAGTATGCAAAACAAGGTTATCCATGCAGTTATGCACAAGGACCAAGCTAAATCACTGTAGTTCTTTAGAAAACACCTTCACGTTTTGCAGAACTTTAAACCATGTACTGTCTTTCCTGAACAATGAAAATTTCATATCTGATCTCCCTTCTTTCACACATAATATAAAGCGATGCATGACAATTTGGAAATAATTGCTCTATCTATTACATATAGTGGTAATTGATTTTATTTGGGGGGATATATGTTCTATGTCAATGGGAACAGAAAGAAGAAATGGCAAACTTGAAAATTAAAGAAAGGAATGAAACAAAAATCTTAGCTAAATCTTCAGAATCATTATCTATTCTTCATTAGTGAATAATTCAGCCGGATTAGAAACATAGCCATGTCTGAAAACCGAGCAATAAAGCATGAACTTTGGTCAGTGATGATGTGCAGATCTGGCAGCTTCTGCACGCAGCTCACTGCTTAATTAAACAGGAGGCCAAGAGGGAGACAGTGGGGCTGCACGTTGTGGAATGGGATGAGCCGTGAATGCATCCTTATTAAAATGATCATGCACCCTTTCTTACATGCAAATTTCCACCAGTTCTGCCAGAACAGTCAGCCAGCCCATTTCTATTCTTTTTGATAAGAATCTTCCATCTGCCAAAATATGATAATCCAGAGAGAAAAGCATCAAGATACACCTAAAATTATCCAGATGAGTAAATCCCCCAATTGCTTAAGCTTTTTATGAAAATTATCATTGGCCTGGATGAGAAAGATTGTTATATTGGTATGTTTTCCAAAAATAAAGACAAATCTACAGGATATGTCTAGATGGGTTTTAATTCTACCTATTAATGGCTGAAAATTAGAAAAGGGTAAATCCATGGAGTCTTCATCTTTTTTATTATATGGGATGGTAAAATTGAGTGCTAATAACAAAAACAGATTGTCAACACAATTTGGCATTCAAATAGGTTAGCAAACAAATCCAATACTTCACATTAATATCTAAAACATAGAAAATCTAATGTAACAACAAATAGCATATGTTAAGGGATAAAAAGAAATAGGTACATTTTGTTTGTGTTTGCTTTTGCTTTTGGCGCGGTGGGTAAATCACGCTGTGTGAGGCAAGCACTCTCCCACAGCCATATCTTCTCAGTCAGGAGACAAATAGAAACTGATTAATGAAATATTCCCATTTTGTATATGTTTTCTATTACAAGTTCATGGTTCCACATCTTGAACTGTGGAAGAAATTACTGCTTATGTGTGCATTAAACTCACTGCTGTTTTGAAAATGGAAGGAAACTTTTAAACTCTTATATCTTGCAGTCATTGGTGTCATTATAATGACTGAATCATAGCCCTCAGGAAAACTCCAGAATTACGTGGAGGTTACATTCTTGGTCTCACAAAAGGTGATTGCTTCATTGATCTGCACAAGACTGGACCTGAACATCCTCTCATGGGGTGGAGAGCGGCCCCACTCCTCCCTGATTTTTTTTTATAGGCCTCTAATGGTTACTGGGGGAGGGAAAGACACTTTCTTCAATGAATTAGCCACTGATAAGGCGTGAGTACTCTAGTAAACACCTCCCCATCCGTGCTCATGTAAGCAACCCTACTGAAATTCATGACAGTTGAAAGAGGACAGGTTGAGAAGGAAGGGATCAGGAAGGGGAGGAGGACAGCAGAAGCTGATAGGAGCTGGCAGGATCAAAACGCATATGTGTGCGTATGAAAGTGCAGTAGAACTCACTCTCTCTAGTTAGCATATACTACTATAAATTATGTAAATAAATATAAAGGAAGGTATGTCTGGAGCTCTGTGATTTGTTTTCCTCACAGTAATCTAAACCTTTAATTGCCTGGAATTAAAGAGAAAAAGAAAAAGAACTTCCATAGGTGAAGCACATGGAAGATCTGTGTTCTGACATGACTGACAGGTTTCCTGTGGTTGGGACTTGTGCTTTCTCACTTTGATGCTTTGTTGAGAAAGGCTCATTCTTCTCTCTCTCTGATATCTGACCATATGACCCTAAAACAATTATCAAACCAAATCAAAAGCCTGTCTTAAAAGGAGAAACCCTCATGTCTATCTCTAAAATCATTCACAGCCTCCCTTTTTTGTTTAAATAAGAGAATAGCAAAGCTGAAAGCTGAAGTTAACTATTTCCCCAAATAACCCTGAAAACTGTCAGTCAGCTATACAGTGCCTAGAAACATAGGTTTGCAAAAGCATTCTTTGAAACACTACTATTTCATTTCCAAGACAAATTCATTTAATCATAATGATGCCTTTTGCTTGTTTTATTCTGTTATTGTGCATAAAATTTCACATTTTGATAAAAAATAGGGAAAAAGAAACTACATGAAAAATATGAGGCTGTATTAATTAACAACTCTTGAGGCCAAATGATGAATTCAACAGGAAAATTAGTACCTTTTGAGATACACATTTGTGGCTTGTAATATATGCAACTATATTTAACAAATGTGAATATTATTCTCTAAGTGTTTTGACAGGTACAAAAGGCAATATTACAACTTATGTAGTCTTCATTTTAAAATTTCTTGTATGTTAAAATTAAAAATAGAAATTTTTGGAAGTAGCTATAGTTTCTGAGTTAGCAAGATGGAATAGACTCACTTCAATGAAGCCTTTAGAGACAAAATATGAAGCAACCAGAAGAGAATATATGTACAAGAAAAGACATTTTATGAACATAGCATAATTACAAAGCCTTAAAGTCATTAAACTTTATGCTTTCACACTCAGGATATAGACATATACAGTGAAAGCACATATACACACTCGGTCCTAGTCACCTTTCTCTTTGCTGTGACAAATACATGATGAAGAGAACTCGAGGAAGGAAGGTTTATCTTGACGCATAGTCCCTGTGGTGGTGGAATCACACTGGCAGGAGCGGGAGGCAGCTCGGCGTGTTGCATCCACCGTCAGGAAGCCTCTTCGGGAACAGATACCTCTGTGGAAATAATTTTAACGAAAACTCATGATTTCAAAACATACAGAGAAATATCTAAAGGTGTGAAGTTTTACATCCACATTGCAGAACTCAGTTAGGTGCAGTCAACTTCACTGAAAACTAATGAAAAGAATAGTTCTTCATTGAATGCGTTCTTCTTTTATTTCTATATATTAAAAATCCTACTGTCTAGCTTCCATGGTACCAGAAAATATTGCAACTGCCAAGATTGTGAAAGAATCCCAAATAAATAGTTCTACTTGATTGAATCACCTATGAACTACATCAATGACCAGAACAGATATATATCTGTATATCTGTATGTATGTATTATGTGATAATCAGTACTCATATGTCACTGGTAACCAACAACTGCATAAATTTAAGTCAAGGCCTACTCAACAGAAGGCAAATTATGTCCGGTACCCCTAAAGCTAGTGAGGTCATAACTTTAGAAAGAATATACTACTACCACTTTAATAAACCAGCATAATTCTTTACTAAATTCTAAATCTTACCTTATACTGACAGATCAGTGTGGCCACCACTGAAGGGTCAGGCGTGTTTGCATATGCCCGGCGGACACTTCCGCCAAGCCAGGTCCGGGTCAGGATAGCCATTTCCGGGTCAGGGCGTCTCATAACCAGGACGACCGACCCGGACACATCCGCCTGGCCAGTTCAAGGTCAAGATAGCCATTTCCGGGTCAAGGCGTCTCGAGTGACCAGGATCTGTGATGTCATGAAGCCACGCAAGTGCGCAGTGTGCCTACATCATCTACGTCTACCTGTACATGCCCCGCCTTTATAAAAGCCGCCATAACTCTGATCTAATCTTTTTCTCCATACACGTGTCTCCCCGTACGGGCACTCACTATCCCTTTCCTCTGAATAAACTCTTATTAGCGGATTCTGTCGTGTTTCGTGACATTTCCTTGCAAGGTAACAGCGCAAATAACTAACAACCACCCCTCATCAAAGAAGAGTTTCTTTGCAGAATGGAGGCCACTATGGGAAACCACAACTAGACACAATGCAGAGATGAACAGATCATGGGGAACACAGCCTGAGTGGATACGGCTACATCACAGCTCCTGCATCGATATGGCTCAGGGAATATTGGGAAAGAATAGGCAGAGAGATTGCAAGATCCAAAAATACCAGGAAGTCTGCCATGAAACAGTCTTCTACCAAGAGTACGTAAACAAAGTTAGAACAATGGTCATGTCGAAAGACATAGTAATGTGAAAGGTAGAAAATTTTGTGGTGTCTCACTCCTAGACAAAGACTATAGGCAACTAATGACTGCTGGGAGAAAGACAACTGGCCTTTTCCTGGAATTATCCACCCCTTTTTATTGGTTGTACAATGCAGAGTGGTCATCTCTGAAACCACATATACACAAACGACAAAACCAGATTCATCAGGTTGTGTTTACATATATGTGTGTAGCAATAATAGTAAGAGAACAATGAATGTAGCAATAATAATCAAAGAAAAAGGGACTATCAATTTGAGAGTGAGAGGAGGACATGGGAGGGGTTGGGGGAGGAGGGTACCAGGGAAGGCCTGGAGGGTAGAAAAGATGGAGGGAAGTAAGGTAGTTCCATTTTGATGAAAAACACTTAAAGAATAAATAAAAACTTACGAAAAAGAAATGTAAAACAAATTGAAAATAGAATCTTACAGTACAAAGCTCCACTTACTTCTTTGAATCATAGTAGCCTCAGCTGGCAAACAGTTGGTGACTCTCTCTATTGCTTTCCTGAGCTCATCGCCAAAGTCTTTCAGGTTAGAAAGTTACTATCATGTCCATAAGGCTTTGTGTATACATATACATTCTGGATGATTCTAAGTCATGTGAACAGAACATCGATTTTTATAAATAGTTTGTGAATCAAATTATTTCACATTGCTATGGTTCATTGGACTACACAAAATGATGTTTTAGATGACACAAGTAACCAGAACATGGAGAAAAATTTAAAATACTGGGTTTTAGTCAAAACCCAAATAATTTAGTTCACTAAGAACTGGATAGAGATAAGTTATCTACAATTGATATGAGATTACCATATCAATCTTGTTTGATTACATGGTTGAAAGATGGAAGACATTTTATGAATATGAATATAAAATGCCACTGTAGATAATTTGCTCCCAGTTGCTATGGAGACCTTAAAAAGTATATTGCTATTATATTTCACATTTTCCAACTCTTCCTGTGGATTTTAAATCTTTCTTGGTTCCACTAGGATGATTTCATAGCACAAACTGACAGAAGAGGGTATCATGCAATTTCAGGCGTTGAAGGAAGAAAGAAGTTCAGTTGGCTTGTTCCCTTTGCATCTCAGTCAGTTTTCTTAGCCTGAAATTACAGCTGAGTTGGATTAACACACCAGAGGATACTGACAATAAAAACAGCATAATGCAGAGTGGTAGATTTTCTTTCAGAAATCCGTGTATGAAAGACAAGAAGTCATTGAATTATTTACACGAAAACACTGTAGTTCCTTCATATACACTAGTCCCAAGAGCGTGGAACTAAATATGTCTTAAGGAAAACAATACCCTGTTATGCACAGCACAGACTTCAATCATGACATTGATGTTGTGACACATTCTAGGTTCATTCAAATGTAAAATATGGGAGTAAGATTGTTGATCACTCTTCTTCCCAGTAGCATACCTAATATCTTCTAGTACTATGTAAGTTAGCAGGTATAGATAAAGCTTCCATGTTGGTAGCTGTCAGTTTTCTCCATGTCCTATGATTCAAGAATGTGGTGTCCTCAGCAATAGGGCCTTGCCATCCAGTTCTGAAAATTAATGACAAGGCTGGCAAGATACATACACTGTTATAACAGTGCCATGAATGTTATCAATATAACCAACTAATTTCTGACTGGATTTACACTTGCTTTATAAGACTGAACTGATGCCCAGCACCATTATCTGGGCTAAAAAGACATGGGTAATAGACCTTAGGCAATGACTTAATGCTATTATTCTGCAGAGTGAATATAATTTTTTTTTTGATTTTTCGAGACAGGGTTTCTCTATGTAGCTTTGATGTCTCACTTTGTAGACCAGGCTGGCCTCGAACTCATAGAGATTCACCTGGCTCTGCCTCCCAAGTGCTGGGATTAAAGACCTGTGCCACTACTGCCCAGGATATAATTTTAAAATGCCTTTAAGTCCTAATCTTTACACCCATAGAGTATTCTTTTCTCAAACCTTAATAGATAAACTACCTTTTTCAGTCAATGGCAATTAGCACAGAGGCCCACAACTGGTCAATGCTCAGAGAATAAGAGACCATGGAGTGCTCAGCTCTAAACTGGACATCTATATCACACCCCTTCCCAGTAAGGATCAACAATCATTATTGTAAAGAGGAAATCAAAAGCTGTAAGAACCAGAAGCTGAGAACACGTGCAGCAAACAGTATTTGCCGGACCTAATGGCGCCATTGCACACATGAACTCAGATATGGAAAGTCATTCTGGAATGTTAAGATGTTTTCCAAATATCCATTAAGTATTTAAAAGCCAAATACAGTCCCCTTTGTGTACACATCACAAGGCAACAGAACACTTCTGTAACCAACTGGGAGCCATGCACACCATTTCATCAAATTAGAGTTTTCCTCATTTGTGAAGTCGGCTGGCTCAGCCATCTTGGTTTTGTGGCTTGTGTTTGTGGACCTCACATCTACCTTACACTTGGAGAGTCACAGACTTAGGACAATCAGGAGCTTCTGAACTTTAGAAAGAGATCTCTCCATAAGTACATAGTCCCTGTGATCTTGTTCAGTAATGACACTACCTTCTAGGATTTCTGTACTCCATGTGCCTTGTACCAATGAAGTCATGAACCTCTCTCTGTGAAGCAGTCTTACTCCATATCCACTTAAGAATGAAGCATACTGGGACTATGCCTAAGTGGAGGGGATCTTCCCTGCATGTGTGAGGGTCTGGGTTCAAACATTCCCATGGCAAGTCTGCAGAATTAGCCAGTGAGCAAAAGAGCTCTGTTCAGGAAGGAGGGGAAGTGGACAGTTTATCTGTTTTACACTAGGATTATTACACTAAAGGTATCCTTTTTCTCATTGTCTATTTTTTCCAAGCTAGCCTTGGTTCTTCAAAGATGATTAGATTTCCCTTCATCAATAAAATATTTTTAATGAGAAATCCCACAAGTAATTTTCTTCAGCTCTGCTATAGCCTCTGGCTTGGGACTCATTTCATTCTTTTATTTTCATTTTTGTCTTGATTTCCATCCCATAAATTATGAGAAATTTGAAACCTAAAAATGAGTCTTTAATACATATTTAAATCTTACTTTGTACATGATCCCCTGATTTTTCCTCAGTATTACATACATGAAAATTCAGTACTGATGCACAGATGTGGATTTCATTAGCTTCAAATAATATAGAAGGTTTAATTTTGTGACTGAAAATTTATCTGAATTTAATTAAATGCTATCCTAATTTGTTTTAACTTTAAACATTGCTACAAAGACAAATATTCTCTTCTAGTTTCGTATATGCATGTGAAAAATCACAAATATTAAACAAGTGTTAAAGACTCCCTGTCAGTTTTGTTTTTAGTCTATGAAAAAAAACATGAAAGTTTCCATGTCATTTTGAAAATAATTTCTTGTCCTCCGTTAAGTTATATATTCTAGTCTTCTGATGAGGTTGAATTTTTTTCTTTGCATTTTAAAAATTTAAATATAATAACATGTTGCCTGAATAAGTCTATCACTCAGTGACGTTCATCAATTAGCTACAAAATATCACAACAACCTAAACAAACAGAATAGCATTAGCAATACCACAGAATACATAGGTGCATGGCTGAGGGATTATTTACAAACTCAGGGGCAACTTGAATTCCCTCCACTAGAGCCTGCTGTGGGATGGTCTGTGTGTCAAACATGTTGCTTATTGGTCAATAAATAAAACACTGATTGGCCAGTGGTCAGGCAGGAAGAAGTATAGGTGGGACAAGGAGGAGAGAATTCTGGGAAGTGGAAGGCTGAAGAGACATTGCCAGCCGCCACCATGAAAAACAGCATGTGAAGATGCCGGTAAGCCACAAGCCATGTGGCAAGGTATAGATTTATAGAAATGGATTAATTTAAGATATAAGAACAGTTAGCAAGAAGCCTGCCATGGTCATACAGTTTGTAAGCAATATAAGTCTCTGTGTTTACTTGGTTGGGTCTGAGCGGCTGTGGGACTGGCAGGTGAAAGAGATTTATCCTGACCGTGGGCCAGGCAGGAAAACTCTAGCTACAAGAGCCTTTTTCAGTTCAAACCAGAAAGAGTTTGATTACCTTCAAGGCAGACTTGCCACCACCGGGTACATCTTGTTGGGAAGGTTAATGAATACACAGGGTCACAGCTGAGGAAGCCTGTTGATGGCAATTGTTCCCTAGCAGCTTCCATAGCATATTCCAACACTACGGAAGCTAGGAACCGAGGAGGAAGTCTTCAGTTCAGCCCCAGTTTGATTTCTCGAAGTCCTGCAACCAAAGCATGTGGTACCTTTAGCAATAGAATGTTACTATCTAGTTTTGGTGGACAAACACCAATGTCAATGTCCCGTATTGTCTCAAGGGTCAAAGGTGTCTCTAAAGTCAACAATGTATAGGGAGGTTGCCTACTATTGGCACTGGAATTTCCCTTAAAAATCTTATGGCTCCTGGGGGCAACTTTATCAACCCATGCTGTGTATTTCCATCTAAACTCTTTGTAAAAATACTTTCACATTATTACTTAGTGTTTTATATTTCAAAACTTAACATATGGCACACATATTTACTCTTTTTATGTCATATTTTAAAGTTTGACTATTATTGTATTTTTTTCTGTAGTCAGACTTTGCTGATATTAATTGTAATATATTATATCTTCATTGTATTTATTTATTTCATTTTATCAACATTTGGATCAAGGATAGTTCACTTCTATGTATAAAATAAAATAATTGTGGATAACTTTTGTCTACACATACATAAAATGCCTTTCAGATTGTAGACGTATACTTTATTTACCTATATTTTGATATATATTCAAGAATAGAAGTAGAGTATTGGCTTATGCATACATATATCTTTCTTAAGTAGACACTAAAATCAGTTTTCCAAGTAACTAACACAGTTCTCATTTATAAAATTATTGATTATTGGAGAAAATGTGCAGTTTCATTAAACTGAGTGAAATAGCTTGCGAGTGAGCTAGGAGAATAATGATCATTATGAAGAATTGTAAACACAAAGCATTAAGCTGGTTGAAAATGTGGAGAATGAGCATGATATTTTCATGCAGATAAAATATTTCAGGTTGAAATGAAGATCAGGAATCAGCCAGAAAGTTGTGTTGAGTTTTTGTTGCTGTGATAAAACATCCGAGATGAACAGATCACAGAAAATTTTCGTGGTTTTGTAAGTTTCAGTCCAATGTCTGAATGGGTAGTGGTGATTCAGTAGTAGAATTCTTACGTGCCAAGGTCACCTGAGTTTCTTTTTCTCAAATCTTGTGTGGTGAGTTAAAAATTGTGACCAAAAGCACATGTAGATCAATGTGTTTCACTTTAAGACCATAGAGTTAGGGGCGGAGGAGTGTGGGAAGGAGGATGGACACACACACACACACACAGACACACAGACACACAGACACACAAACACACACACAGAGCAAGACAGACACAGAGAGACGGACGGACGGACAGACAGACAGACAGACAGACACACACACACACACACACACACACACACACACACACGCACGCACGCACACACTGGGTGGGGGAGGAGGTGGGGCCTAGAGACAATAAATAACCCAAAGTTAAGCTCTAGTTGCATACTTTTCCCAGTGAGGGCCCACCTCCTCTACCCACTCTTCTGAACTTTTCCATCCCCAAGGCCATAGTCTTCATGATCCACTCACTTCTCCATAGCTTCACTAGCTCGGGACAAACAACTGCAAACAGGAGAATGAAAGGACGAGTCAGTGAACAGGTAGGCAAGGACATGAGTTCATCTTTAAGACAGTAAGATAACCCAGTGACCCTGGACAAAGGAATTCCCACAAGCCAGTTATGTGCACTGTGCGAGATAATGCCCATGAGTTCAGGATAGACAAACAAGGACAGAATCATGTATTTTGACTTTGTTTACATTTCTTATCTTTTAAAATCTCTTTTGCATCTGATTTTTTTTATATTCATCACATTCTCTGCCACCACTTATTAACAGAGATATCATCATCTAGACTTGCATACCTTGTGTCAACATAGGAAATGTTATTATCAATGCGATTACAGATTACCAGGAATGATTCAGTGGTAGCTCCGTCTTATACATGTTCTCTTAATTTTAACATGTAACAGCAGCTATTTTTATATGGTTCAGTGTGGGGCATACATGGGCTGCAAAGAGGGTGCTCAGAGGAAGTTCGATAAATAGAGCTTTAGCTGTTTAAGCAGAGAGTAGATACAAAGGATGGTGTGAAGAGGAAGTTAGTTTGGGTTGTTTGTATGGAGATTAGAGACAAATGGTGTGGAAGGAAGTTAGCTCAAGTTGTTTATGCTGAGATAAGATACTAAGATCAGGAGATGATGTCAGGGCATAAACAATTTGTGAACAAAAAAAAATGATTATAGGGTGACTTTTAAAATGATTGGTTGGTTCCTTTACCCCCTCCTAGGGCTCTGAGGTTTTTGCTATAAAAGAGGCTTACTGCCTAACAATAAACGAGTTCTTGCTTGACTTGACTCCCCGCTGAGTCTGACTGTCCCTGGGTAAAGAGGAAGGCTGGGAAATGGGCAGGAGGGGCACACTCACGTTTCCTTGGTTCCAGGCCACCCCTTCACAGGTGACCTAAGT
Source organism: Peromyscus nudipes (assembly GCA_902168325.1). Classification (NCBI taxonomy): domain Eukaryota; kingdom Metazoa; phylum Chordata; class Mammalia; order Rodentia; family Cricetidae; genus Peromyscus; species Peromyscus nudipes. The sequence continues at coordinate 57,460 of CABHPH010141010.1, forward strand.
TCCCAGTGGGGCAGGACCCCACAGTTCAGAAGGAGAGTGACAAGGGAGTTTTTATGTCATGTGGAATGACTTAAAATTGCATGTGAATATTAATAGATTATCCCAGAATACAATAAGTGCCGTGAAGAAAATAAAGTTACAAAATGGACTAGAATGTAGAAAATTAATTTACTACAGCAATTTTTGTTCCTCCCTTAAACCTCTTAGTCTATAATTATGTGTTCCCATCGAAATGTGAGGTATGATCTCTCTGCCCAGCTGTCCTTGACTCAGCTCACTAAACTTGACAAGTGTGACGCCCTCGGTAATATAAGCCAACCCTGACAACAATTATGTTTGAAATTTTCTGACATGTCTGCACCATCACAAAAAGACATGCCTGAAGAAAGCTAGAGGGTAAGTGGTTTCCAATTTCAACTGATGTTATAAAAACACCATAAATATTACAGCTTGTGAAGCTGAAAGCTGGGGCACAGAGTCACAGAACAAAAGAACAGTCCGGAAATAATGCCACATGCAACTAGCGGTAATATAGTCGCACACTTCTTCAGGGTCTATACGAAGCAACAACTTATTTCCAAAAGGTACAAACACAAATTAGAGAAAAATAAACCTATGACAGAGGAGAAATCACAGACATTTGGTCAAGCTCGGTACGAAAACTGACAAGTTGTGCTGAGGGCAAACACTCCTCTGTTGTATGATAAGAATTACACACTACACCTTTGGCCTTTCTCTCCAAATAACAGTGCTAGTCTCATAACGAAAAGAGCATCAAACAACCCTAATTAGTACTCCAGAAGGCAGGTCTTGTCACCAAATAAAGAAAACTAAAAAGTTATCACAGAGAAGAGTAACCTAGGTAGATGATTGAAGGAGTAAACACAATGTGACTTCTTGTAAGGATCCCGGAGCTTAGGAAGAACGGAAAGTTGTAAGTAACATTAAAATGTGGCTTGTGTCTAGATCCATCAATCTCTGGCCTACTGAGTGCGCACACTGTTCTGTGTAAGATGTTGCCAGCGGTAACTGCATATGGGAACTCAGGCTCCTTTGGCACACTGTCCAGCTGAAATCTTTCCTTCCTCCATCAGCACTGGCCACTGAACTGCTCATAGAGAATTAGACTCCCCACTTCCTCCTCCAATCTATGGCATGCAAATAATGTCACGACTACAAAGAGGTGGCAGAGTTGAGTTGGAGGGAGATGAGATTTTGGAAAAGAGAGATTACTTTTAAATACTGATGTGCCTTCTGCTGGCTGTTTTTTTAAACTGAAAACAGCACAATTGTCATGAACACTATTTTTCTAATCCTAACTCTCAGAATATTAGGTGATACAGTGCTAAGTACAAATATACTTAATACATAATGACGACTATTGCTGCCATGTCATGTTTTACTTGCTGACATACACTAATAACAGACCAGACTAATGGACTCCACTGGAACAACTGCTCTGTAAAACCAGGGAGCCATGAGCTCCCAAGGCTGTCATCACTGAAATTGTACAGGGTCTCAAAGAACTTTCTAAATATTGCCTAAGGTTGGAATATGGCAAGTGATTGTTTTAAGGTTGTTGTTAGAGTTTATATAATGTCTATTAGTGTGGTATTATCAGATTAATTTAATGTATCATTTTTGTCTCTTCCTGAAACCATCTTTTTGTATGATTTTGCCTTTCCACCAAAGGGGAGGCATGTGAGGCATGATTTCTCTCCTGCTGTCCTAATAAGGCCACTAAATGTGACAAATGTGATGCCCTTAGTAATGAAAACCAACCTGACACATCTAGGAAGGAAGAGGAAATCTCAGTTGAAGAATTACTTAGTTTCAATTTGCCTGCAGACATGTATATGAGGCATTTTCTTAATTGTTAATTGATATAAGGGGATCCAGTCCACTATGGGCAGTACCATCCCTAGGCGGGTGGGTCTAAGCCGTGTAAGAAAGATAACTGAAACAAGATAGTAAGCAAGTAAGCAAAATTTCTTTGTGGTTTCTGACTGAGGTTCCTACCATGAGTTCCTGACTTAGCTTTTCTCTGTGACTGACTGTCACTTGTAAGGTGAACAAACCACTTCCTCTCCAAGATGATTATGGTTGTGTTGTTTATTACAGAAGCAGAAAGCAAAGCAGGACATGATCTTACTGAAAAAAAAAAGGATCATCTAATTGCATTAATTTTTACATTAAAGTCGTGAAAATACTAACAGAATATTTATGAGGAACAAAGAGTGTTATTAGTTACTGTTCTGTTTTCATTCACATGAAAATTATAAAATCATAGTTGAATTAGTCAGGGTTCTCTAACAGAAAAGAATTGACAGAGTGAATAAACAACACACACACACACATACACACACACACACACACATCATGCACATGCACAGGCATATACACAAATATGGGATTTGTTAGAGTGGCTTACAGACTGTGGTCTAGGTAGTTCAACAAAGACTGTCTCCTAATGGAAAGGCCAAGAATCACCTAGTTATTCAGTCTCCATAAGACTGATTGCCCCAGCAATCCCAATCTGGTGCTGGAATCCTGGAGGATTCCTAGAGAGCTACTGGTCTTCACTCTGCATCTATGTAGTAATGTCAAGGAAGTGGCTTCTAATATCATTGAAGAAATGTCTCCACAACAGGATAGATAAACATTCCAAAAATATGCAGCTGCTAGCAGGCAATAAGTGAAAGCTTCCTCCTTTCATGATTTTTTTATGTGGGCTGCTACCAGAAGGTGTGTCCCTAATTTATGGTGGATCTTCCTACCTCAAATAATCCAATCCACAGAAATCCCTCATAGGCATGTGTAGCACGAATCTTAAAAGGTCTTATTAATAAAAACAAACCTGGAGCCAGGTGTTGGGGTGAACGCTGGAAGATCAGAGAAGCACAACAAGCCACAGCCATCTCACCTTGCTAATTCCTCAGCTGATCCTGTTTTCTCAGACTGGAGGCCTCTGAGTCCTTATCCAAATGGATCTCAGCTGAACTGCTTCTCAAAAGTCTGAAGCTTAGCCAGGCCAAAAGCTTCTAGTTCCTGGTTTTCACACCTTATATACCTTTCTGCTTTCTGCCATCACTTCCTGGGATTAAAGGTGTGAGTCACCATGCCTGGCTGTTTCTAGTGTGGCTTTAAACTCACAGAGATCCAGAAGGATCTCTGCCTCCCAAGTGATAGGATTAAAGGTGTGAGTGCCACCATTTTCTACTCTCTGTATCTAGTGGCTGTTCTGTTCTGACCCCAGATCAGTTTATTAGGGTGCACAATATTTTGGGGAACACAATACCACCACAGGCATGCTTAGGTGCTTGGGTTTTAGTTAATTCCAGATGTAATCAAATTGACAACCAAGACTAGTCATCATGATGGTTTCGAACTTTTCTGGTATAAAACTTAGTCTCTTATTAATACAATTTCAAACAAAAATGCAGTCTTAAATGAAGTTAGAATTATTAGGCTGAGAGAAATCGTAGATTACGAAAGAAGTTGTAACATAAACAATGTGAATACGACATCAGATGAGGAAAGCAGAAAATTGCTGAGGTCCTATTGTCCAGTGCTTTCCCCTCAGCTGAGCTGTAAATTAGGTCCTTTATCCCTCACAGAGAAGGTTAAAATAGTTGCTCTACTATTCCTCTCATCAACATAGTGGAAAATGTGCCACAAAGAGTGCAAGAGCCACACAATTCCATCAATGAGCTCCAACACATTCTCTCTAGTAAAGATAATAGGTCAGTATGAGGAGATCAGTCCTTTCAGGAGATCAGATAAGATAGTCCTAATCAAAGATCTTCTTAAATGAAAGACACAGGTATCATATTCTAAATATCCCCTCTGAAGCATAGACAATCTATTGAAAATCCAACACAATCCTAATGAATCCACCCTATTGTGCAATTGTTCACAGACTAGAGAATTTGAGAAGTTCAGGCAAGAAAAAATGTCATCATGTTGCTTTAAAAGTACCATACTATCATTGTCGACTCCTCCTCCTCTTCTTCCTCCTCCTCCTCTTCCTCCTCCTCCTTCTCCTTCTGCAGCAGCTTGTGCTGCTGCTGATTCTTTTTCTGCTTGTTCTTTTCTTTCCTTTCTCCTCCATCTCATCTTCCTTCTCTTTCTCCTTCTTCCCCTTTCTTTTGGCTTGTGTGTGTTCGTGTGTGTGTGTGTGTGTGTGTGTGTGTGTGTGTATGTGTGCACACATGCATGTATGCTTGTATATGATGACTTTAAGGGACACACTTATATTGTGATTGTAGAACACCAATAAAGAGTGTACTAAAACTATTTCTCTTATTAATTTTATGTGTGGTGAACATTCTTAGAGAATATAACATACATTCAATAATTTCATCTTCACAACAATCATAAAGTAGATGCTGTCATTACTTATTTCCTAATATGATATCTGTAGAATACACTGCTGAAGGTAAAAAGTTGTAATTTAAATCTAGATTGTCTGACTCCATACTTCATAATTAAAAGCAGAGATGCGTATATTTAGGAGTATATTCCTAAAGTTTAAAATGGAATGAGTGATTGAAAACATTGAAGGCCTTGTCGGCTATTAGGACAGATATTGATCCATATGGGCTTAAGAGTTAATGAACAGGAATCTTAAGGTGTCAAGAGAGCAAAGCTGGTATTGAATTGCTATTATAGTTGACCAGCTTCTTTGAAGTTTTTATTAAGCACATGTATTTGGATCAGCAGCCCTGACCTCCATGTTTGGTAAGCACCCAAGAAACAGAGCATACAGATATTCTCCGCATACCAAATTAACATCATTTTACAGAGGCCAAAAGACAACAGTTATTCCCATTGAAAAACATGCTTACAGTATAACATCAAAGTTGAAATTAACTTTGGCTGTGGAACCTGTTCTACCAATGATAATCTTTTGTCATTAACATTGAGCAAATTGGTCTTGAATATCCAACATATGTCTAAGGATCCAATTTAGCTGCTAAATTATGCAGTAATAGCTTAGCTTAACATCTGGTTAATGTACTGTTCAAAATGAATTTCATTTTAATAGATTTAAGCTATATATGCCTCCTTTGGGGGAAGAAGCAGATAAATTGAATTTTTCTAAAAGTATAATAATTATGTGTAATAAATATTTAAATTTTGAAATATTTTTAGAAAGGAATGTATACATGTTATGTGCATATACATTTATGCTCACGACATAACCTACAACAATGGATCATTTCCTAATATAAACTTTATATTAATTTCTCTTTTTGTTAATGAGACTATTTGGATGTCACAGAAATGAGGAAACTACCATGCTTCATTTTTCAATAATGTATTTTGAGTAAAAATCAGTCTAGTTTCTTAGCATTTTTATAATTTTGTTCATTACATTAAATAAATATGAATATGTAAGTTAAAATTTTTAAATGTTAATCGCAGTCTACAAAAACCTCTAGGGAACATTTGCATTACTGTTTGTTTTAAAAACAGATTATATAGCCCAGTTATCTTACACACAAATCCTGACATTACACTTGCATCAACTTCATGGAATCTTGCTATTTATTAAAATGGAATAAAATATGTTCTCAGTCTGTAATGGTAGGAAGCTCATATAAGTATTATAATTATCATTTGGATAAGACTATTAACTGAAGCTGAATCATTCTGAAATCCCAGATATTGTCATGCTCTGTCTCCTTGTCTCTGTAAGTAATTTCGGATGCCAGTATTAGCCTGGGTTTTAGATTTATATAAACTTCTAAAATTCATTTGCTCACCTAGCTTTCTTCAATATGAACCAATTTATTTGAGTGACTGAAATATATTCTAATTATATGCACTTGTTAATGCTCAAATTCAGCTGGTAGAAATACAGAGTGGAAGAGGCTAGAGATCTCAAAGACAGCTTTTAATTTAATTACTAAATATATTTTGGGGAAGGTAACTGATCAAAGGAAATGTATGTCAATAAGAGGTACACATTACAGGATGCAGGGACAATTCAGCTGCAAACATGTAAATAAAAGTCAACTTGCTTCTTCAAAACCTTGGAATGTATTCATAAAGTATTATAAAAGTAAGCAATATATTTAAAGGTCTGATGATTCTGGAAAACATATACATGCTCTTAATCTTGAGATAGCAAAAAGGTGCCTAATTATGACTCAGAAAATACAATCCAAGAATTCATTAAGCTGTCCATCAGAACTAAATACAAACCAGGTTCTCAAATAGGACTAATAAAGTAAAGAATAGTTAAGACAAAGTTTAGAAGAAAATTATTGCAGACATATACCCAATAAAGGATTTTTAATAAAATTGAAAAGCATCAGCACAAAAAATGAAGTAATTATCTGAGAGAAAGCCTAAAGAACAGGGAAACATGCACTCTCTGTTCTTTAGCAGGGGATTAATATCTAGAAATACAAAGAATCTCAAACAGTTAAACACTGGAAAAGCAAATAATCTTGTCCATAAGTGGGCAAATTAAAGGAACCAGTAATTCTTTAAAGATAAAGTTCAAATCATACCACCACCCCCCCACATACACGTTCACATCCTATGCACAAGAAAAACTTGAAATAAAATTACATTGAGATACCTACTGACCTCAGGCAGAATGGCATCAACCAGAAATTAAGTGACAGCAAATACTGATGAGATTGTGGAAGGACATTATGGGTATTATAAATAGAGCAGACAATGTGGAAAACAATATGGAAGTTCCTCAGGATCCAAAACTGGCACTTCTGGATGATCTGCCTATAAACTCCTGGATATATTTGCAAGAGAAACAAGGTCAGCATGAATGAGAAATACCACTCACCCATATTTACTGATGTTTTATTCATGGTATGTACTTTATAGACTCAATGTAGATGCCTATTCCAGAATAAATATATAAAGAAAATGTGGTTTATATACACAATACAATAATAATAATCTATAAAGCCCGAAATCATGCTGAGACTATAGATTATCATGCCTAGAGAAATAAACAAATCCAAAAAGAAAAACACCACATTTCTTTTTGTATGTGGAGTCTCAAAGGAAAAGAACACAGAAGATCAACTCTTACGGTAGAGGAAGGGGACTAAGTATGGAGCAATATGTACTTGGCTAGATAACGTATTCTTCAGATTTCAGCTGAAATTCCATTTAATTCATGTATGACTATCACACATTTCTTACAACTTTTCATATTTTCTTGCAAAATTTTAGCAAGAATTAAATATTTAGCAAATTGCATCAAAACAGTCACCAGCTAATGGGAATAGCTGAGGAGAGCTGCTGCTTTCTGCTGAGGGTGTGATGAACCCTCTAGGGTATGTCAGTGGTTCTTTTTTTCAGGGTGATTCAAAGCTGAGTTACCCAAGAAACGACTGGTTGCCTAATAGAACAGGAGAGTTTTCACTCTCTAGGTCTTCTCACTGCTACGCTGGCATGTGCACGTAAGTGTCCTTACTTCTTAGAGTCTTTGTCTTAACCTATGGTATGGTTTGTTGTGTACTCTTTCCTAAGATATGTTCAAAATATAAACTGAATTTTCAAAGAAAATAGAATAGCTAGAGATGGTCCATAAACAAGGGTTTGACTTTCCCAGTGACGCTTTACTACACAAGGAGTTAAAACAAAACAAAACAAAACAAAAGCAGAAACAAAGCAAAAAAGCAGCATTCTGTGTCTTCATCCAAATCACAGAGACATGGCATTCCCCAATTTGTATTTGAAATCACGATTCTGCCTTATAAGGATGCTCTACCATGTGATACTTTGGTGAGATGATGTCAGTGTATTGCAGACTGAAGGGTGCTCTTCTAGGTGACAGGACAGTCCATTGTGTCACTCAGCCTGACCACAGTGGGTATGCTTCCTCTCAGGCACTAGAACTAATCATTATGAAGTTATGAATAGCCATGATGAAGATCTAGGTGATAAAATACATAATGGATTTTTATGGATATCAGGGTTACTCAGCCAGTGGTGAACGTTTCTGACAGAATGTCCTTTCCTATAGTTGAACATGATTGAATGTGATGTTCCTCTGTCTGCACTCAAGGCTGGATGTGTCAGTTTTCACCTGTGTTACTATGGGAGTACAGAGTAAGATAGATACATTGGATAATTGTCTCAAAATTCCTTTGGATGCTTTTAAAGCAAAATCTCTGAATTTAACAAAGCAATAAAACCACAGCATCTGAGAATTTTAATTCTTTATTATGATAAAATTATATTTTATTTGAATCCAACTTAATAATTCTTGGGATTTAAATAAATCTTGTGCCATGTTGTTTGATAATAACTACTCATTAATCACTTGAATTCCAAATGAAACACACACACACACACACACACACACACACACACACACACACACACGCACACGATTTTGCAATAGAATGTGAATTTTTTTACCCAAAATTACCTGGAGTGTCAAATACGTACTCTCTGGGTATAGTGGCCAAGAGTAAAGGAGAGCCCTTGCTGATATTTGCTGTTTCTTGATAAATAATTTGTTCACATTCCTAAAATATTTTTCAGAAACATATATATTCCATTTAACACACACAAATTATATTTCAAGCAATTTAAAAATGTTTCTACTTTTAAAACAGCACTACAAAATATTAATTCTCAGGTTCATATTTTTTTCCTATATCTATAAAGACTAACGAAGCTATTCATCAATATGTTATAAAATGCAGTCTTGGGGAAACCAAGAGAACATGGCCCACAGAATCAATCGACCTGGACTCATGAGAGCAGAGATCAGGGAGCCTGAAGGGGTCTGACCTAGGTCCCCTCATATATGTTATGGCTGAGTTGTTTGGTGTTCTTGTGGGATTCCTAACAGTGGGAGCTGGGCAGTTGCTGATGCTTTTTCCTACTTATGGGACCACTTTCCTCCTCCTGGGCTGCATCGTCCATTCTTGATGTGATGGTATGTACCTGGTCTTATTGTAGCGTATCGTGCCATGTTTAGTTGATGATCCTGGGAGCCTGATTTTTTCTAAAGGGAGATGAAGGGGCCATGGACCTAGGGCATAGAGGAGATGGGGGCTGAGGGAAGGAGAGGTAGGGGAGACTGCGGTCAGGATGTAATATATGAGATAACAGCAGTAACAATAATAGTATAAACAAACAAAAAATGCAGTTGTGATGAAGGTCAGTGGTTCCAAGCAGCTCTGGGGTCAAGAAGTCTCACCTCTTTTCAGTATTTGATCAGTCTTGGATTGTAAATTGCTTTGTGTCTGGTCTGGCATTTGTCTTGTAAATCCAGATATTTCATGCAAATATAAACAACAGAAAATATGGACAAACAGAAATTATATAGACTGATAATTTGTTGCTAATAAATTGAAAGTTTGTTAGTGGCATGATGAATGTATACAAAGATTGGTATTCTATCTTAAAATAATGGGGTTGAATTCTGTAAGGTTTGGGGAGATATAGAGCATTTGAGAAGAAAGGGCATTCATACCTTTGAGGTGGATAGCTAAACTATATAAATATAGAACAAAAGACAAAAATTGAAGGGAGATCACCGGATAGAAGACTGACAGACCTTGGGGTGACTCAGAAAAGATGAGAAGGTCTGGAAATGAACAATGATTTGGGGAATGTAAAATGTTTGGGATAGAATGTTTATTCTAACTTTCAACAAAAATAAACACACACTTATTATTAAATGTATTCTCAATTGCTTGATAGGGAATTTCAGAAATAGTTAATTATGGTCATTTCATTTATTGCTTTTGAGTTTAACTGTTACCAAACAACAGAAAAAGTAGACAAAGATATGGATGGGGCGCATTTTTTTGGCATCTTTGACCATTTATTGATGCCATCTGCCTTTGCTTCCAACATCTACCGCCAATTTCCATACCTCACTGATTCTTTTCCTTTTTAAAAGTTCACTTTAAAGTTAAGACTTTCTCAAAAATATTTTATTTCAACTTGTTTCTAAGAACCTTCTCAATATCTTTGAAAATTTTACAAAATCGTACATGCATAGTATAAGAAAATTGGCATGTTATGTTTGTTCAAGATGGGCCCTAAAAGGGGTAGGATGTTTCCAATTCTTTCAGCCAAATTAGAGAGCCTCTTTGCAATCACTATATATGTTAAAAGCAATGTTCAGAAAAATAAAAATGTGTAACTGTATTTCTCAAATAGTAATCAGCTATAATTCAGACCATGAACTGCATTTATCCCTCTTAACATCCATTTTATTTTCCTTAAGAAACAGAGTGACAGAAAATTGTCAACATGTAAAATAAATTCCAGCGGTGATAGTGATATTCTTTCAGAAAAGCTATTAATACATTTGTGATACATAGATGCATATATTGGCTGTAGGCTGAGTACCTCTTGAGGGTTTAAGATGTTTTTGCTGCTACATTATTTAAAGATTGAAATTTGACCTCAATTGAAATTTTAAGTAATCACTCTCGTCTACATTACAAGGTCAACTTTAGAACTAGAACGAACACAATGCCTAGAATACAGTTTAATATACAGCAGAGAATAAAAGACACAAGATCATGAATAAGATGGCACCTAACACATTAAGAGAAAATAAGTCTTTGTGTGACTTTTGAATGTATCTTTTTGAACAATGTATCAGAACCCATTGAAAGTGAAGAAAGGAAATCTCATTTCCATGGGTAAATAAAATGCATTGCATATCCTAGTAAGATATTATTTAAATGTGTGTGCCCATCCATCAGCTCTTAGCCTGACAAAGACACTGAAGAACACACTGAGAAAACCTTTTACCATCCTGAGAAAACCTTTTACCAATAATGAAACTCATAATCAATGTCAAGGACCTGAATAATTTTCCCAATAAGTAAAAGAAATGAATTGGAACCTATATCTTAGTAAAAATATTGATTTCCTGCTTTGCCCTTTGTAGCATTAGTAGATTGCAATATAATGCCACAATATTTACTTGAGGGAAAAAAAAGTTGGAGAGAGGAAGAGAGATGCAAACTGTATAATGAGGTAGACAAGATATCCCCACTTCAGAAGAAAAAGGACTTAAAAATAGATTTTACAGGAGTTTTGTTTTGTGATGGCTGTCTGTGCTGTACAGTTCAGAAAGTTATCTACAGCAGCTGCACTTTCAGTTTTGAGCGGTTGAGTTTATAAAGTGTGCAAAAAGAAGGAAAAGAAACAGCTAACAGCAGATAGAAGGCAGTAGGCAGCAAAATGTCAACATCACTCAGAGATTGACTGGGGAGTTGAGGTACTCATCTAAAATTCCCTGTTGTGCTTACTCTTCCAGCTTCTTTCCTTCTACAGGAGTGACAGAAAACACAGCAGTAACTATTGGGAACCGTTTTTCTTCTAGCTGTTGTCAAGGGCACAATTAAAAAAAAAAACAAAACCTACCATTAGCTTCTTTCTGTTTTTCCCCCACTCCATGACAGAGCTAAGATCCCAGCTTGAACCAGGACAGGGCATTTGGGGGGAGACAAGAGAGGGGCTTTTTGCCTCCAGAAATGTATAGATGGATGGCTCAATGAGGTTCATCAGTCTCTAAGCTCTTACAGTTACTTATTTGCAAGGCAATACTATTACTTTTGGAGAAATCCCTAAGGTCTTTAAAGGTATTAAATTTTATGTGTTATACAAATTAATAGGCTTAATTATGACATTTTCATTCATTTATAGCATTACATTTTATTTTTATTTCTCTCCTTTGCCCTCTCCCATTCCATATAGAGTCTTACACGCAGATGAGAGTAAAAGACCCTTTGGGGTCCTTCCAGTCTGGAGAGATTGCTACTTTTTTTTGTCTTTCTAGAACAGGAGTATTTGGTTTAACCCTAGGTTCCTGGGCTACATGTTCTTGGTCACCCCAGCAGTGTTGGGTATGGGTTCCACCTCATGGAGTTTCCTTAAGTCAAATTAGTTATTGATTGGTTACTACTACATCTTTGTGCCCTCATTGCCCTATCACATCTTGCAGGTAGGACACCATTGTCCACTCAAGGGTTTGTGACTGGGTTGCTGCTTATATTTCTCTTTTAGTATCATGTAGAGTATCTCCTTGTACAAAAGAATCTAGAAAATAGGGGTAAAGGTTCTATAGAGGCACCATTTCAACTTTTCCATTTTCAATGAGTTGTGTAGGTGTTATCTTTAACAATGGGGCTTTGCTGTGTATTAATTTTCATTCAAGTCTAGAAAGTCTTTAATTTCTATCTTGACCCATTTTTCATTCAATAGAGAGTTTTTCAGCTTCCATGAGTTTGTGGGCTTTCTATTGTTTCTGTTGTTGATATCCAGCTTTAATTCACAGTAGTTGGATAAGACGCAGGGAGTTATTTCAATTTTCTTGTATCTGTTGAGACTTGCTTTGTGTCTGAGTATGTGGTCAATTTTGGAGAAAGTTCCATGAAGTGCAGAGAAGAAAGTATATTCTTTTGTGTTTGGGTGAAAAGATCTGTGAATATTTGTTATTTTCATTTGGTTTACAACATCAGTTAGCTCCAGAATTTCTGTTTAGTTTTTGTCTAGATGACTTGTTTATTAGTAAGAATAGAGTATTGAAGTCTCTCACTATCAGTATGTGAGGGTTAATATGTTATTTAAGCTGTTGAAGTGTTTCTTTTACAAACTTGGGTCCCCTTTTGTTTGTTGCATAGATGCTAAGAACTACAGTGTCTCCTTAGTGGTCTTTTTCCTTTCATGAAGATGTAGTTTTCTTTCCCCTCTCTTCTGATTAGTTTTGGTTTGAAGTCTATTTGGTCAGATATAAAAGGCTATACTAGGTTGCTTGGAATATCCTATTCCATTCTTTTACCCTGAGGTGATGTTTGTCTTTGATGTTGAGTTGTATTTCTTGGCTGCAGCAGAAGGATGGATTCTGTTTTCATATCGATTCAGTAAGGTGGTGTCTTTTTATTGGGGGATCGAGACCATTAATGTTCAGAGATATCAGTGAACAGTGTTTGTTGATTCTTGATATTTTGTTGCTGTTATTGCTTTTATTGCTTTGTGTGTGTGTGTGTGTGTGTGTGTGTGTGTGTGTGTGTTTTCCCTCTTTCGATTAGCTGGTCTGGGATTATTTGTTACTTGTGTTCTCTTGGATGTGGTTAACCTCTTTAGGTTGGATTTTAGCACTTTCTGTAGGGTTGGATTTGCTTAAATTTGGTTTTATCACAGAATTTCTTATGTTTTCCATATATTGTAATTGAAACTTGTGTTGGGTATAGCAGTCTGAGCTGGCATCTGTGGCCTCTTAGAGTCTGTATAACATCTGTCCAGGCCCTTTTGTCTTTTAGAATCTCCTTTGAGAAGTCAGGTGTAATTCTAACAGGTCTGCTTTTATATGTTACTTGGTCTTTTCCCTTCAAGATTTTAATTTTCTTTCCTTGTTCTGTATGTTTAGTGTTTTGATTATAATGTGCTGAGAGGAATTTCTTTTCTGGTCCAGTCTATTTGGTGTTCTGTAAGCTTCTTGTACCTTTATAGGCATCTCCTTCTTTAGGTTAGGGAAATTTCTTCTATCATTTTAGTGAGGATATTTTCTGTACCTTTGACCTGGGTTTCTTTTCCTTACTCTATTCCTACTATTGGTAGATTTGTCCTAGATCCCCTGGATGATTTGTGTTTTTATAATTAATATCTTCTTTGTTTGAAGTGTCCATTCCTTCTTTCCTGTCCACAATGCCTGAGATTCTATGTTCCATCTCTTGGATTCTGTTGGTGAAGCTTGTATCTGAGATTCCTGTTCAAATTCCTAAATTTCTCTTTTCCAGATTTTCCTTTTTTTGGGTTTTCTTTATTACTCTATTCCACTTTCAGGTCTTTTATTTGTTTTTTTTGTCTCTGTTTTCATAGATGTCCTTAAGGAATCCATTCATTTCCTCTTTAAGGAGCTCTATCATACTCATAAAGGCCATTTTAAGCTGATTTTCTGGTCCTTTCACTATGTTGCAACACTCAGGGCCTGCTTTGTAAGGCTGCTCGGCTCTAGTGGAGACATATTGTCTTGGCTATTATTGATTGTGTTTTTTACAATGACATCTAGGCACCTGGAATTGGGAAGTTGTAATTCTAGATGTTGATATCTGATCTTGTCTTCATTGGGTGAGTGTTCTGATCCTTGGTTTCTGTTGCCCTCTCTGTTTCTTAGGAGAGTGTGGTAGCTGTGTGTTGCTTGGTTGGAAATGCTTAGGATCTAGATAGGTATGGCCACTGGGGATTCCAGATAAAATATATTTCTAGGAATTGGGAGCTGACAATTAAGAATGGAGTTGGACTGTGTGTGGGTGTGTGTGTGGCTGGTGTTCCACCAGGATCTTCTTAGTCCCTTGGAAATGGAGGCAGAGAGTGAGGAGAGGCCAAACCAGGTGGTCTTTTACAAAGCTAGGAATAAGACTAAGGGGTTGGAGTTGAAGGAAGAGAGGTAGAGGTGAAGATCTGCAGTTAGCCCATCTGCTTTCCTAGCTGAAGTCATGTAATAATTTTTTAAGAGAAGTGTTACTTCAAAGCGATGCCCTCTCTCATACTGCAGGTCTGAATGGTACTGGCCAATATGATATATCTTCAAATCAAGAGGAGAGGACCTGCTCTGTTTCATGTTTAAACAAAAAGTTGAATTACATAGAAAATTATGGAAGTCATTATGATATTTCATCAATGAATATAATTTTATTTTGCGTATATTTGCCCTATCACCTTCTGTTTTCTCTATAACATTTTTTGAACACAATTTTAGTAATATTTATTGCTAAATAAAATTTCATCAGGTATATGTAATATATATGTAATTATATACATACATATATAAAACATTATATATAATATATTCATTCATCAGTTGGTAGTCATCCAGGTTGAGTCCCCTTGGCTATTGTCAACAGTCCTATGGTAAAAATTGGTGTATGGGCATCTCTCTTGGATGAAGACTTGTGTTCCTTTGTACATCCGGGAGTTGTATGGAAGTTTTGTTTTTAGACATTTAAGGAACCTCCATAATGATTTCCCTGGTGGGCACATTGTTTACATCCACACCATGAGTGAATAAATTCTCTCTCTCTCCCTCCCCATTAACAATTGCTTTGCTGTGCTTCTTTGGTGAGTGCCATTCTGATGGGTGTGGATAGGCTCTCATTTTTAATTTGCATTTCCCTGATGGTTAACGATGCTGGACATTTCTGAGTCTATTTATAGGTCATCTATATTTCTTTTGAGAAGTATTTGTTTCATTCATTTGCCCAATTTTGAAATGATCAGTTTACAGTGTTTAAGTTCTGGAGTTTTTCATATATCCTGTATGTGAGAAGTATGCTTAGCAAAGATTTGGTCACTTTGTTCTATAGGTTTCTCTTCACTGTGCTTGCTTGCTCTCTTGTTCTGCAGAAGTTTTTCTACTCTTTTTTTATGAGATAAATTTGTATTTGATAAAACTCTTGGTTTTTAAAGTTCCTCCTCTCTCCTGTCAAAGTTGTCTATATCAAATATTGCCTGTTGCTATATCATCACATTTATGCACCTTTAGAAGCATGTTAGATTTTTTAGTTATTATTAGTAGATTAGGAAACTCTACTCTACCTGAAAATAGTTATGCAAATTATAATGAATAGAATAATTTTGAAGATGTATTTTCAAAAGGAATCCTAGCAGGTTATTAAAATTTGTTTTTAGTTGAATAAGAGTATTCAAAGGAGAAAAATAACCTGTTCATGCATTTTGAAATTGCAGTTGATGCTGCTAATAAGACATGACATATAGAAAAAGAGGTTCTTAAAAAATTGGGCAAAATTATCTTTTATTTTCTCACTGACATTTCTTTTCTTTTCTTTTCTTTCTTTCTTTTTTTTTTTTTTGGTTTTTCGAGACAGGGTTTCTCTGTGTAGCTTTGCGCCTTTTCCTGGAACTCACTTGGTAGCCCAGGCTGGCCTCGAACTCACAGAGATCCGCCTGCCTCTGCCTCCCGAGTGCTGGGATTAAAGGCGTGTGCCACCAACGCCTGGCGACATTTCTTTTCTTCTTAGAGATAAAAATGAAAGTCTAAGTTGAAGATACATATTGCAAGGTTTAATGTTTTGATGAGAGATAAAAGGCTTTTTCAATAATTGTGATAAATGACTGAGTTACACTTCTAATATTCCTGAATTCATTTAATGCATATGTTCTAAACTTATAATTTTAAAAGTAAGGTTATTTTAGTGTTATTGGTCATTCTATTTGCTTGAGCTATGTAAACTGTTCTTGACAGTTTAATATATCTGTGGGGTTAGTGAAGGTCTTTTCCCATTCTGTAGACTGTCATTTTGTCTTATTTACTGTGTCCTTTGCCTTACAGAAGCTTCTCAGTTTCAGGAGGTCCCATTTATTAATTGTTGCTCTCAGTGTCTATGCTTCTGGTGTTGTATTTAGAAACTGGTCTCCTGTGCCAGTGCATTCAAGACTACTTCCTGCTTCTCTTCTATCAGGTTCAGAGTAACTGGATTTATGTTGAAGTCTTTGATCCACTTGGACTTGGTTTTGTGCATGGTGATAGATTTGGATCTATTTGCAGTCTTCTACATGTTAACATCCAGTGATGGGGAAATCTACGGAGACAACAGAACCAAGCTAGTGGGAACTCATGGACTTTAGACCAACAGCTCTGGAGCCTGCATGAGACTAGATTAGGCCCCTCTCCATAAGCAAGACAGTTGTGTAGCTTGGTCTGTTTAAGGGGCCCCTGGCAGTGGGATCAGGATCTATCCTTGGTGCATGATCTGGCTTTTTGGAGCCCATTACCTATGGTGGGACACCTTGCACAGCTTTGATGCAGGGGGGAGGGGCTTGGACCTACCTCAGCTGAATATACCAGGCTTTGCTGACTCCCCATGGGAGGCCTTACTTTTTAGGAGGAGGGGATGGGGGTGTGTGTTGGGGGGGATAGGAGTGGAGTGGGAGGAGGGATGAGAGGGGGATCTGTGGTTGGTATGTAAAATGAATAAAAATTTCGTAATAAAGAAAAAAAGGATATTTACAAAGTTGGAATTTATCTCCTAAGAGAAAAGCATTTTTGCATTTGACTTCCACTATTGCTGGGTGGAACTAAAGACAGGATATCTCCAAACACTGCTTCCGGAAAAGTTCTGATAACAGCCTTTCTGGGTCCACTCACATTACAGTGTGTCCCAGAGTGGTAGGCTTGCTGAAGTCTTAGTGTGTGAGGGAAAGTTCAGTCAAGGAATGTAAACCCTTCAGGTAGCTCTATCTCACAGGCATAATGCGACATACTCTATAACAATTAGAATTAACGTTGTCTGCACTTGCTACATAAGGAGATACCCATTTGGTGGCATCCATGTTTCAGTAGTCTGGTAGACTGAGATACACATATGTTTCTTTAGAGTATATCCATTCCTGCCATGCTTGATACAGTTTCCAACTTTCTGTTTTAACACCTCAATCTTGATCAGAATGTATGTCTGAAACAAACATAATACACAGAATACAAGTTAGTGACCAAGTTTAGAATACATTTAGTTAGTACAAGTAGCTCTATATAAGAATCATTTACCTTCCCTAACTTCTTGTCCTTTAATAACATTTGGAATGGTTATTATAAGCAACTCCATCTTGCTGTATTATAACAAAGTCTCATTATGAAGCCTATGCAGATCTCCTGCTTCAGCATCCCAAGTGCTAGAATTATAGGCAGCTGATATCATGTCCAGTGTAGCTCTATTTTAGTTCCAACAACTCTCTTGTCTCTGAACAATATTTCCTGAAGGTATTGCTGATTAACCAGTTGTTGGTTTGTTCCCCACTATCCCATGATGCTAGGAAGATATTCCTCCTGGTTGGTCTTATGTGATCCCACATCAAAGGTAAGTAACAGATGTCAAAGAGGTAGTGCCAGTAAATCTTTCAGGTCAATTTAGAAGAAGTGCTTCTTATGTCAGGCATATCTGAAGTCGACTCTGCATGTTCAAGTGTAATGTTGCAGCCTCTCAAAAGTATTTTTTAGGTTCCTTTTTGTACTTTTGAGGAATGTTAACAGAGAGTTTGTTGTAAGACTACCAAAGCACAACTATCAGCTAATAGACAATACGTTGTGTGACATTTGTTTCATCCTGCTTATACATCTGCTTTTTTGTCTACTTAGTGATACAATAATATCACATGGAAGTGGCCAGGAACTCCTTTTTTGCCAATGTCTTTAAGTTTATCATGTTTCCCCTGCCCCATAGTTTTGCAACTAGTGACAATAGTTTTAGAAAATTACATTTATCCTAAATGTATGTATTTATTCAAGTGTGTGTGTGTGTGAGAGAGAGAGAGAGAGAGAGAGAGAGAGAGAGAGAGAGGGGACGGGAGAAGAGTAGATTCTGGGAAGAGGGATAATCAGACATAGTAGAAACAGAAGGAAACACAAAAAGAAGGAAGAGTGAGGTAGATGCATGGATAGATTTTGAACCTCTGTATTCCAGTGAGATTTCATTACCCAGTGTAGTCTTTGCCTTTTCCTAAGGACTCTGCTTTGAGGTGGATATTATGAATGATTTTGATATTATCAAGGAGAATGTCTAGAAGTTTCTTACTTAGCTGCATTTTCAAAGGTGAAGGCTTATGTTTGCAACTTTAGAGATGTGGAAGTGCGCATAGGTAAGAGGGAAAATGATGTTAAAGGACTAGTTGTAGAATCAAACCATCACTGAGTAACCCTGTGACTTAGAAACTACTCTGACATTTAAGTACTTCTCTTTTCCGAGAGGAGATAAGACTGCCCACCCTCCATGCCTTATGGGATTACTAAAGAGCAGACAGACAACAGGGGAAGAGAAGGATGTCAACAACCACAATGCTTGATTGAAATATAAAGAATTATAATACAAAAATTTCCCCAGATTCCAATGTATCCTACAAAGACCCTTTAACTTAGTCCTGAAACTCATTTAAAGGTAGACAAATTAAAATATCTAACAAAACACTGGAATCCAAAAAGCTCATATGTATTCATTGGATGTGGGTTAGAACACCAGGATGATGAACGTATAGATGAATGAGAGACAGATGCACAAAAATTACATTAAAGTTCACAAGGACCATTTGGGCATAGATGCTTGACATAATTCCCTTTTAGGTGGCACAGAAAATTTGGAATGTAATCTGACACTTTATTGATTTGATTGCTAGGACATGTGAGTAGTAATGACACTGAGTGACACGGGATGCTAGGTCAAACAGACTTGACATGGCTTCCAAATATTTAGAGAAATAACTGTATGGACACAGTGCCTGAAGCCTGTCACACATCTTGCAACAGGGAAGAGATAAATCTTAGAATATTTCAACTAACAATGGCATATAATGAAAAGTAGAAAAATCAAATAAAGCATAAACTGCAACCTAAACAGAAATTACACAGGAAGTGAAGAATGTGAAGATGCCACATGTTCATCCATTAAAGTAGACATGAACACACATGAGACTAGTCCAAACTCCTGTCAGGAAGCACAATCACACTCTTGCTGATACAGTGGCAGGTCAACTTGACAGAACATCATCTCAGTTTGGCTGGTAATTCTATATTCAAACACCCTGAAAATTAAAATCCAAGATTTTTATTTATAAAGCTAATATCACAGACCTGGATTTTCCAGATTAAGAAAAGGTATATGAAATAAAAATATATTACTTTAACCAAGTAAGAAAAATGAGAGTGAATGGGTTATATTGCAGAAATTGATGCAAGATGTTTATGTGAATTTTTCTTTTACTGAGAAAAATATGTTAACCATCTGTATAAGGAAGTTCTACTTAAGTCCATTTTTTTTTCTGTTGTAATTCTTGATGCATTTGGGGCATCTTGACTTTTACTCTTTCTATAATGGAATCATAGTGATGAAACCTTTAATCTTAATACATTTGTGTGGTTTTCAGGATGTGTTCATGTTATAAAAATCCCATAATTCCCATGTCAATGTCAAATGCTAAGACCTACCCTTATTATAAACTGGGAAATATTTTCACTGAGTTATATTTTATAGCTTTGATATTGGGTAGCACATTTTTCCTAGGGAAATATCTATTGTAATCCAACCCAGCTCCACATTTTTTTGATCAGGACTTCATAAGGGAGTCGGTGGTCTCAGAACGATACCACAGTTGTTTTTTTCCTCAATGAGAAAAAGTAAATCTAAGCTGAAGAGGTCAGGATCGCCAGGTCTTACAATTGCTGTCGTCTTCTCAAGCACAGAGCCTTTGTTTTATCAAAGGGAAGCAGATGCAGTGCCTAGGAAAACAAGGAGGTAGCATTGTGTCTGTGCGCTAGAATGCTGGCATTGGAAAGGGAACACTCAACTGGAGAATCATCATTTTATTATGGTGTCAGCTCTGCCAGTTCCTTCAGAACTGTGAGCCAGGAGCTTCGACCGTGAAGCAGTTCTGTAAAATGAGATTCTGGACCCAGAATTGCTGTCTTTTAACATTAATTTTGTCTGTGGAATTATTTCTGGCTTCCAGGACTATTATTAAATGCAAGTTACCAGTGTCAGCATTAAGTCTTCCTCCGACTGTGCTAATTTGATTTGCATTCTTACCCAACTGGCCCATCTGCCATCTAGGAATCGCTGACAGCCAAGATGGTCTTGCCAGAAAAATGACTTCCAGTCTTTCCAAAAAATTTCTGGAGAAATAGTAGACAGCTATGCTCATTATTGTGAGGGGTGGATGATGGTTACCAGCTAGGTGTGTGCTTTTCAAACTGAATGCTGTATATTTTAAATATAGAAAAATCTCATCACTGACACCATAGTATTTATAAAATATTTGTTACAAGGAATATCAAATATTTTAATCAACATTCTCCATAGAAACTGTCCAATGATAAAGTTCAATGGTTGAATCCCAATTAAAGAATGTTCTACTAACATCTGATTGTTTTAGCAAGGTAATAATTCAAGCAAGGAGATTTTGTGATGGTCTCACAGGAGGTGATGTACAGGATACAATGCCAACATTTAATGAGCTTCTCAATAGAATAGTAAGGAGGTAACTAGTGAGAAATTTTAGTGAAAAAGGGCTTTAGTAGTCAATAATGTGGTGGCATTGATTAATGAACACTAACAAATATATAATAAAAATGTAAAAAAACCATAAACAAATTGTGGATAGATATGCAGGAACTTTCAATGTTATATTTAATTATTTTCTAGGATGAAATTTCTTTTTTAATTAGAAAACTCTGATAAGACTGTTACAGGGAATTGCTAATTTTATTATTTAAAACTTCCTTTAGCAATAAAATTTTATACATTAAATTTCTTTTTTAATTTTTTAAAAAAATGAAAATAGATTGTTCTCTCATACAATACATTCCGATCACAGTTTCCCCTCCCTACTCTTCTCCCAGCTTCCCCACCTCCCCTCTTCCCCAGATCCACTCTCCCTCTAGTTTCTCTTCAGAAAAGAGCAGCCCTCCAAGACATGACTGCCAAATTGGACAGAAAAAAATACAGTGTGACAAGGCAAAAGCCCTCCTATCTGGACGAGGCTGGAAAAGGCAACCCCATAGGAGGAAAAGAGTCCCAAGAGCAGACAAAACCATTAGGGACACATCAGCTTCCACTGATAGGAGTCCCCCCAAAACACCAAGCTAATAGCCATAAATACGCAGAGGACCTGGTGCAGAATTATGCGGGCCTAGTGCTTGCTCCTCCAGTCTCTGTGAGACCATCTGAGCCCTGCTTAGGCGATGTGGTGGGCCATGTTCTCCTGGTGTCCTCCATCACTCTGCCTCTCACAGTCTTTCCTCTCCCTCTTCTGCAGGGTTCCCTGATCTCCAAGGGGAGGGACCTGGTGGAGACCTCCAAGTTAGACTCTTTGTCTGCTTAATGTCTATCTGTGAGTCTCTGCACTAGCTCCCATCAGCTGCTGGATGAAGCATCTCTGATGATGACTGGACAAGGCACTGATCCATGAGTAGAGTGGAATATCAATTTATTTTTTTTTCCATTCCTGTTTGCTTCTATCCTGGGTCTCTGGGCTATCCAGTCTCTGGTTCCTGGCCATCTAGGCAGTATACAGTAAATTTCAAATAAAGTTTGAGAACACCCATTGTATAATTGGTACCTGATTCAGAACTCAGTATGTTACTTGAAGTTTAGTTCCAACATTAAGTAGTGACAGCTAGTCCTTTGAGAATCTGTGTCAACTCAAAAGTTTTTTCTTTTTCAAGATTTTCTCTAAACAGCATCAAACTAGCCACATGTCTGCAGAATGCACTCCAGGCTAGATCTTTCCTATTCCCTTCTTCCAACCTTCATTTCACTAGTATTGTTTGAATATAGTCAGAATAGGTACATTTTGAGCAAAGATAGCTTTTTAAAAATGTGGATATAAAATGTGTGCTGTTATGACTGTCCCTTTCCTAGTCAGAGATGTGTAGTCATAACTTCAAGCAACACATATGTTCATAGAGGTGAATTTTGAGGTATTTAAGTATTTCTAGGTTAAGGTGAATAAATGCAACTGTATGAATTTCATTCTAGCCATCATTTTTACCATAAAAAGGAAAGGTGTTAGAAGTACAGTACTATATAGTATTGCTTCATAGGCCAACTTAACACATTTAGGGGATTAGATTTCATTCTAAAATGATTTTTCCCCTACATTTTTGGTGTTGGAATGGCATTACCCTCATACATTGAGTGAAGGTAATGGTAACAGTAATTACTCATCCTTTAGTATTACTGTCCCAAAACAGAAAAAGAGAATATCCCATGATAGTTTCTTGAAGTTTGTATATAATTTCCCATTAATTAGAAAAATCCATGTTCACTGATTTAGTTAATTAGTCTTTGTAACTTTATCTTCTGGACCATTTTATCATATATATAATTATTCATACTTAATTACATTTATGAATCAAACATATCATCAATGCCTCCAAGAGTGAAAGAGAAATCCCCTTTCTAGGAATGTTAAACTCTAAATCTTCTCATTAAATAACTTTGTAGGTATATAGAGCAAGTAATTGTTAACATGGGCACCGTCTTGGATTTCAACATATGTGGCATTAGCATATTAGCAACCTTGAATTAAAGAAAAAATACAGAGATAACACATACTGCCTGATTTTATGAATGAGACCAAAGACAGACTATTTTAATACTATTTTATGCTTTTTATTGCTTTAATCCATAGTATATTGGCCATATCCATCCATAATGATCTCCCCTGGATTCCACCTAGTTCTCCTCACACCAAACTTCTGGTAAGTCAGGAAGTCAAGAGTATTTTCTCTGAGCATGCTATGAGTTGCATTATGCTCACTAAAAGGGCTAAAGGGCTTTTAGAGCTTTGCTTTCCTAAATGTATTAAGAACAACTAAATAAAAGATTAAACGTCAGCATTTTAAATTACGAATTTGGCTTAGCATGAAAATGCAAAATGTTTGGCATCTAATTTTTTTAAAATGAGCTGTGTTGCTAATTTCTAGTCTTGGTTGGATGAGAATAACCATGGAATTCTGTGACAAGTAAGTAAACTTCGCTTTTAGATATTCAGTAGGCTCCTTCATGAGACACCCATTTTTGTCTTATGTGTCGAGAAAGGATGTGCTACAACCTGCAATACACAACCATGTGGTTTTTAACTGCACGTATGTTTGCATATGTATCTCTATATTTTTATAATAAATAATACTTGTTAATTAAAATTAATTAGAAATGCAAATACATATGTAACAACAATTAAAGAAAAAGGCTATAGATTATGGAGAGAGTAAAGGGAAGGGTACATGGAAAGGGTGGGAGGGAGGAAAAGGAGAAGAAAATGATGTAATTGTATTTTAAATCCATAAAATAAAAATAAAATACAGAAAGAGAATTAGATATACATTTCTCCCCTGGGTGCCCATTTTTATGACACTGTCATGTGAGGGTCAGGTTGTAAACCATCAGGTGGGCTATGATCAATTTAGGAAAACATGTCATTGAATAAGTGTATACGTGTTTCTTTTGTGTGTATTTAATTAAAATACTTTATTTTCTTCCTGTAAAACAAGCTATTGGCTCTAATATCTGTTTCTCCTCTTATTACTATGCTTCTGTCATTCTGCTCCGCTGTGCAGAAATGAAAAGATAATATAGCAGACATATAGCACAGTTTTGTGAAAAACACTTTTTGTCCTATATTCAAACTGTGTAAAGTCCTTCTACGATCCAGATTGTTCCACACAGAAATGGAGATTAGCGCCTTTTTAAAGGAGCTACTGACCTCTGGACAAGTTTGACCAAAGAAGTGGAATCATAAGATCAGTAAAGAATATGGTGCGACTGAGCAAGCTACCAATAAATGCCAACCTGAAAGTTTGTGTGCATGGAGATTCCCAACAGACAAGGAAAACACAGGTTATTAAGAATGTCTGGAAAGACTGTGTGGTAAATTGGCTACTTATGGCTTTCCATGTGAAACGAAGGGAAACCTTAGGAAACAGCAGTGGATATCATGAGAAAATGTTTACACTGTAGAAACATCAGCACCTACATTCTGAACTGAATTAGGATCTGTTATTAATTCATGTGCAACATTAACAGAGATGAACATGGTTAGATGTGGTGCTATTTTGTTTGTGCTGAAGTGTGGTGCTATTTTATTTGTGCTTTATAAATAAACTTGCCTGGAGATCAGAGGAAAAAGCAAGCCATTTTTCAGTAAACATAGACGTCAGGCAACGGTAGTACATGCCCTTAATTCTATCACTTGGCAGGCAGGGATCTGTCTGGATCTCTGTGAATTCAAGACCACCCTGGAAACAGAGCCAGGTGTGGTGGCAAACTCCTTAAATTCCAACACTAATTAACCATGAGGTCTGTAGTTCTGTACAAACAGACAGGAAGTGACAGAGCTGGGCAGGAAGAGGAAGTGATGTAGCTGGACAGAGAGAGCAAATCAGATGGCAGAACAGCAAGGCATATAGGCATGGGTAGACAGGAATTAACTTGCATTTGGAAGCTGCCGAGTTGGTAAAGTAAGGTTAGCTGTGGCTTTCCCAATTTCCCTGATCTCTCTCAGGCTTTCACATGTATTTCTGGCTCCAAGTTTTTTTTTTTTTTAATTAATAAGGCCATTTAGAAATTCATCTACAGTTAGAGTTTTCTGACTGCTTCATTTGAACCACATTCTAATATATTACTCACAATTATGGATTATAGTTTGTCCCTACTTTGTGTGTGTGTGTGTGTGTGTGTGTGTTTGTGTCTGTGTGTGTTGCATGTGTTTCTATATATGCATGCAAAGTGTGCAATTGCCCATAGATGCCATAAAAGGGTATTGGGTTTAAGGCAGGCTCTTGTCATCTGCCCAACCTAATGTTGAGAACTGAATGCCATATAAGGCATTAACTACTGAGCTCCCTCTTCAGCAGATACAAAGTGCATAATAGAGTCTCTCCAAATTTCAGTGTATCACTTCCTCATTATCCATACGATCCTCTGGCAAGCACCGCTCATTTGAAATAATCACAAGATCTCACACCCCAACTCATATTAGTGCACCCCTCTTTCCAGGAAACTGCTGCCACCCAGATGTCTATTACAAATATGTCTGTCTGTGTATCTACTGATAACTTTAATGATTTACCCAGTAGCTGACTTGTTAAAGCATTCTATGTCTTTAATTTTAATTCCACTTTATTAATACATTAATGGTTATTAATATTAGCAATGGAAATAGCTAGGTTTTGATCATCACTCTCATTCATTGCTTGGCTAGACAAACTCCTTCTCAAACAATAATGCAAATCTGAGGTCTTTATCATCATTCTGTGATTCACTAGCTTAAACTTTGTAGATCATCAACTAGTTTGTAATAATGTACACCGAAAGTCTCCTGAAAAAGAAGTCTAGTTTTCTGTATTTTAAAGCTGATCAAACTGTAATTTGGTTTGGCCAGTAGAAGGGATCAGGGATAACTGTGTGATACATCCACATGAGGCTCAATGGGCCTTCTGACGCCCACCTTAGCCACACTGTTATTACTGTGATAACATGTACCATGTAGCTAAATGATGACTGAAGAAGGCAGAGCCAGGTGATCACTCTGAGCCTGCCAACAAACTACAGACTCACGAATAAGCTTGAGTGCAGGTGTAGGAAGCTGGTGAGAAAGTAATTTGCAACAGATGCATGGACTCTGTGCAAGAACATGTCCACTGTCCCTGAAGTCTTGTGTACAATCTGCATGCATTTCTTAGGGACACGGCGTAAAACAATACAGAGACAGTCCTAAATGCCTCAAATGTCCTTTCATGCAATACTATCTCATTTATCTGTAAGGCACACATTACACTGTTTTGTGTTAAATCTTAGTGTCAGGTTGCTGACAGTTTTCCATATTGTTAGTAATATGTTATGTTTAAAAGTTGGGATTTAACACCTGGCTAACTACTACTAAAGACAAGTTCCTTTTAAATTAAATATATGATTTCCTTAAATTCTGCATTCCTGAGGGGGAAAAAAAGAATAAAGTGAGGTCCTTTAGGTCTCACACTGCATACCTGAACAAAAAAATGCTAAATCTCAGTGAACAGAAGTTATTTATCCAGCGAGTTTGATCATTAATGAGTTTTTATTCCCAGTATACTGCAGTTTTAACAAATACTCTAGTTGTCTGAGGAGGCAATATAAGTAATTATGATTTCAAAAGCACCACTGTTCCCTGCAGAGAATCCATATAAAATAAACATGATATGAAATCATTAAGAAAGGTTAGTAATTTCCCAGAATCACAGCCGTGGGTAATGTCAGCAACACCATCCCAACTAGGGAATGTTTCTAGTGGTACTGTTATTCAAAACAGATTTTTCTCTTCTGAACATATGAGAAAAGAAAAATATTTCTAAATGTAAAGTTTATCATTTTGTTTTTCTCAATCCCAAAACATAAAATAATTATAAGAGCACTGTATGTATCACAACACCACCTGCTTCAATAATAATACTGAGCCAATGGCAGTATAAAGATTTACCAAAAACATTATTCTTAACTTATTACAAAAAGAATACTTTTTATCACTAATGCAAGATTTTCAGAGTTACTCCCGTTATGAAGTTTATCTCAAATTAACCTGTTAAAGTATAAAGTTATAGTTTAAAATAACTAAAGGAAAGCAGAAGGATTAAAAGCTTCATATGTGGAGCTGTAGCAATGGCTCATTCCTAAGAGTGTTTGATGTATTTGCTGCTCTTGCAGAGAATCTGAGTTTGATTCAAGCACCCACACAGGGAGTCTCACAGCCATCTGTAATTCCACTGCAGGGCAACAGATGCACACACACACACACACACACACACACACACACACACACACACACAATCAAAAACAAAATCTTTTAAAAAGTTTCATGTGTAAGAATTATTCTACCATACTTTTTATTTATTTATTTAGTTTTCAGCAAGATCAGCTGAAATTTCCCAGTCTTTTGCTCTATTGTGAATGATTGAGAGTATATCCTGTGCAATGTGAGGAATGCTTGTGCTCTTCCTATTGCTGTAAGTCATTGTGTTGTTACTGATAGAAAATTTCCAGATACCATGGTTAGGGAAGCGATGAACTGTATGTTGTTTGCTGTTATGTCAAATGCCACCAGAGTGAGAAAAGTTCTGTGCATGCTGTAAAGGGGACACAGGTTATTGATTCTGTTCCTATTTCTTTTTTCCTTTCACTTTCTTTTCTTTTCGTTTTATTCTTCTCTCATACATTACAGCCTGACTGCTGTTCCCTCCCCATCAGTCAGACCCCCTCCTCCCCATCCACCAACCTCTATCTTCCCTCAGAAAGGCCTCTCAGGGACATCACTCAAACACAGCATAAGAAGCCACAATGAGACCAGGCACATACCATCACATCAAGGCTGGGAGGAAGGGGTCCCACAAGCAGGCAAAAGAGTGAGAGACAGCTTCTAGTCCTACTGTTGGGAGTCCCACAAGAACACAAAGTTACTCAGCCATAGCATATATGCAGAGGACCTAGGTCAGACCCCTACAGGCTCCCTGATCTCTGTGAACCCCAATGAGTCCCCGGTTCGTTGATTCTGTGAGCCATGTCCTCATGGTGTCCCTGACCCCTCTACTTTCTCTAATCCCTCCTCTGCCTCCTCCACAGGATTCCCAGAGCTCTGCCTAATATTTGGTTGTAGGACTCTGCATCTGCTGCCATCAGTTGCTGCATGAAGTCTTCCTGGTCTCTTTGATGAGGATTCTGCTAGGTTCCAGTCCCAGAACACTCTGCAGCCAGGACAAACTGTAGGTCAAAGGTTTTGTTGCTGGATTGGCATCCAAATTCCTTCACTTGAGGACTTGCCTGGTCACAGAAGATGGCAAGTTCAGCCTCTGTGTCTCCCATTCCTAGGAGGCTTTGCTAGGGTTTTTCTAATAGATTCCATGGGATTTCCATTGCACTAGGTTTCCACCTCACTCCCAAAATGCCCCCTCCCCCAGAGTCCAGTAATTTCTCAAAGTATTCTCCCTCACCTGATATCTCCTCTCCCTAACCCACCCACCTCCAGTCCATCTGCGAAATCTGTTCTATTTCCCCTTCTCAGGGAGATCTTTGTATCCCCCTCTCCTCATAAGCCCTCCTTGTTACTTAGCCTCTCTGGATCTGTGAACCTTATTGTGATTGTCTTTTACTTTACAGATAATATCCACTTATAAGTAGACCACCTCATTTGTCCTTTGGGGTCTGGGTTGCCTCACTCAGAATGATTTTTTTTCTAGTTCCATCCATTTGTCTGAAAATTTCATGATGCCATTGTTTGTAACAGCTGAATAATATGTCGTTGTGTAAATGAACCATATTTTCTTTATCTGTTCTTCAGTTGAGGAACATCTAGGTTGTTTCCAGGTTCTGGCTATTATGGATAAAGCTGCTATGAACATAGATCAGCAAGTGTCCTTGTGATAAGATAGAGCATCTTTTGGGTATATGCCCAGGATTGGTATAGCTGAGTCTTGAGGTAGATTGACTTCCAATTTTCTGAAAAACCACCATATTGATTTCCAAAGTGGCTATACAAGTTGTCATTCCCACTAGCAGTGGAGGAGTGTTCCCCTTGTTCCATATCCTTACCAGCATAAGCTGTCACTTGTGTTTTTGATCTTAGCTATTCTGACAGGCGTAAGATGGAATCTCAGAGCTGTTTTGATTTGCATTTCCCTGATGGTTAAGAATGTTGAACATATCTTTAAGTGTTTCTCAGCCATTTGAGATTCCTCTGTTGAGAATTCTATGCTTAGATCTGTACCCCATTTTTAATAGGACTATTTTGTATGTTGATGTTAGTTTCTTGAGTTCATTATGTATTTTGGAAATTATCTCTCTGTCAGATGTAGAGTGGGTGAAAATCTTTCCCATTCTGTGGGTTACCATTTTGTCCTATTGATGATGTCCTTTGCCTTACAGAAGCTTTTCAGTTTCATGAGGTCCCATTTATTAATTGTTGATTTTAGTGCCTCTGCTATTGGTATTCTGTTCAGGACGTGATCTCCTGTGCCAATACATTCAAGGTGATTTGCCACCTTCTCTTCTATCAGGTTCAGTGTATCTGGTTTTATTTGAGGTCTTTGATCCACTTGGACTTGAGTTTTGTGCAGGGTGATAGATATGGATCTATTTGTATTCTTCTACAAACCAACATCTAGTTAGACTAACACCATTTGTTGAAGATGCTTTCCTTTTTTACCATTGTATATTTCTGGTTTCTTTATTAAAAATCTGCTGTCCATGGGTGTACGGATTTGCTTTTGAGTCTCAGGTTTGATTCTATTGATCAACGTGTCTGTTTTAATACCAATACCAGGTACATTTTATTACTATAACTCTGTAGTAGAGATTGGAATCAGCGATGGTGATACCTGTGGAAGTTCTTTTATTTTTCAGAATTGTTTTAGCTATCATGGATTTTTGTTTTTCCATATGAAGTTGAGTATTGTTTTTTCAAGGTCTATAAAGAATTGTGTTGGGATTTTGATTGGGATTGTGCTGAATATGTAGATTGCTTTTGGTAAAATGGCTATTTTTACTGTGTTAATCCTACTGATTCATGAGCATGAGAGATCTTTCCATCTTCTGACATCTTCTCCAATTTCCTTCTTCAAAGACTTCAAGTTTTTATCATATAGGTCTTTTATTTGCTTAGTTAGAGCTACTCCAAGATATTTTATATTATTTGTGACTATTGAGAAGAGTGTTGTTTTCCTGATTTCTTTCTTAGCCCATTTATCATTTGTATATAGGAGGGCTACTGATCTTTTTGAGTAAATATTGTTTTTTTAATTTAATTTATTTTATTTTACAATATAATTCAACTTTACATATCAGCCATAGATTCCCCAGTTCTCCCTCCTGCCGCCCGGCCCCCCTCCCCCCGGCCCACCCCCCATTTCCATCTCCTCCAGGGCAAAGACTCCCCCAAGGATTGAGATCAACCTGGTGGACTCAGCCCAGGCAGGTCTAGTCCCCTCCTCCCAGGCTGAGCCATGAGTCTCTACTAAGCCCCAGGTTTCAAACAGCCAATTCATACACTGAGCACAGGACCCGGTCCAACTGCCTGGATGCCTCCTAAACAGATCAAGCCAATCAACTGTCTCACCCATTCAGAGGGCCTGATCTAGTTGGGGGCCCCTCAGCCATTGGTTCACAGTTCATGTGTTTCCATTCGTTTGGCCACTTGTCCCTGTATTCCATCCATCCCTGGTCCCAACAACTCTTGCTCACATAAACCCTCCTCCTTCTCGCCAATTGGACTCCTGGAGCTCCACCCGCGGCCTGACCATGGATATCTGCATCTAGTTCCCTCAGTCACTGGATGGGGTTTCTAGCACGACAATTAAGGTGCTTGGCCATCCTATCACCAGGGTAGGTCAGATAGGGCTATTTCTCGACTATTGCCAGCAGTCTATTGTGGGGGCATCTTTTTGGATTTCTGTGGGCCTCTCCAGCACTTTGCTCCTTCCTATTCTCATGTGGTCTTCATTTACCATGAACATTCCTTGTGTTCCCTCTCTGTTCTTGATCCAGTTGGGATCTCTCGCTCCCCCAAGTTCTCTTTCCCTCGCCCCTCACCCCTCATTACCCCCACTCACGTCCAGACTGTTCATGTAGATCTCATCCATTTCTCCGTCATTGGGCGATCCCCGTGTCTTTCTTGGGGT
Organism: Peromyscus nudipes; assembly: GCA_902168325.1. Taxonomy (NCBI): domain Eukaryota; kingdom Metazoa; phylum Chordata; class Mammalia; order Rodentia; family Cricetidae; genus Peromyscus; species Peromyscus nudipes. The sequence goes on from CABHPH010141010.1 coordinate 88,631, forward strand.
CCTGTTTTCCAGGTAGCCTCCCTGGTGTTGTGAGTAGCCGTCCAGTCATCCTTGTTCCACAACTAGTATTCTCCTATGAGTGGGTACATACCATGTTTGTCTTTCTGAGTCTGGGTTACCTCACTCAGGAGGATTTTTTCTAGATCCCTCCATTTGCCTGCAAACCTCATGATGTCATTGTTTTTCTCTGCTGAGTAGTATTCCATTGTATATATGTACCACAGTTTATTTATCCATTCTTCGGTTGAAGGGCATCTAGGTTGTTTCCAGGTTCTGGCTATTACAAATAATGCTGATATGAACATAGCTGAGCAAGTGCCCTTGTGGTATGATTGAGCATTCCTTGGGTATATGCCCAAGAGTGGTATAGCTGGATCTTGGGGGAGATTGATTCCCAATTTTCTAAGAAAGCGCCATATTGATTTCCACTGTGGCTGTACCAGCTTGCATTCCCACCAGCAGTGGAGGAGAGTTCCCCTAGCTCCACATCCTCTCCAGCACAAGGTGTCCTCAGTGTTTTTGATCTTAGCCAATCTGACTGGCGTAAGGTGGTATCTCAGAGTTGTTTTGATTTGCATTTCCCTAATGATTAGGGATGTTGAGCAATTCCTTAAATGTCTTTCAGCCATTTGTGTTTCCTCTGCTGAGAATTCTCTGTTTAGTTCTATAGCCCATTTCTTAATTGGACTGTTGGGAATTTTGATGTTTAATTTCTTGAGTTCCCTATGTATTCTGGATATCAGTCCTCTGTCAAATGTGGGGTTGGTAAAGATCTTTTCCCATTCTGTGGGCTGTCGTTTTGCCTTGTTGACCGTATCCTTTGCTCTACAAAAGCTTTTCAGTTTCAAGAGGTCCCATTGATTGATTGTTTGTCTCAGTGTCTGAGCTACTGGTGTTATACCTAGGAAGCGATCTCCTATGCCAATGCGTTCAAGACTACTTCCTACTTTCTCTTCTAGCAGCTTCAGAGTAGCTGGATTTATGTTGAGGTCTTTGATCCACTTGGACTTAAGTTTTGTGCACGGTGATAGATATGGATCTATTTGCAGCCTTCTGCACATTGATATCCAGTTATGCCAGCACCATTTGTTGAAGATGCTTTCTTTT
>CABHPH010141012.1:9583-34753 GCA_902168325.1 Peromyscus nudipes
GTGTGTGTGTGTGTGTGTGTGTGTGTGTGTGTGTGTGTGTGTGTGTGAAGGGAGATGGGTATATGCATTCATTTCATACATTTAAAAAAATTATCAACTGGATTACTTAGAGTTTGTAAAATGTGTTAGGTTTTTCATCTGATTTTGCTTTTGATCTATCCCTGGAGTGCTTAGCAGACAATTCTGGATTATGACTTAGATATTTTTCATGAAGGAGAGAAAAGGGAAAAGCTATTATCCAAGTAAATCAAACTCACAGAATTATTTTGCTATAAAAAGTAGACAATTTGAAACTATATTTTTGGTTTTGTTTGCTTTTGGCTACACTTGTGTCATTTTCTTTGGCTGATTATTTATTGGATGTGAAAGGAAAATCCAGTTTTTAAAAACATACTTTGATTTGTGGAGTAAGCAGGCACATATGACATCTCAAGTCCTCCAGGGAAGTTGAGGGGAAAAGACAAGGAAATGGCTGTGAAGGAGTTAGAGCTGGACGCTCCTCTGTAGGCAACTGGGTATTTATGGCTTAATATCTTGGAAAAGCATTTTGAGGTACTGGTTTAGCATTCCACCACCACAGGGCGAATTGATCCTCTTGTCCTTGCCTGGAGTCAGATGTAGTTAGATGAGATGAAGCTGATACTATTGATCTGCAATCTCACACCAGCCAAATGTTAACCAGCTATTAAAATCTGGAATCGTGTCATGTCTCTCCTATTTTTTTTAATGACAGCCAACACAGAAGCATGCAGCATTACTCAGGATTCTACTGCCCCTGGAGAGTGTGCTTAATTTATTTGATCTTTAAGAATTCATTTTTAACAGTAAGGATCTATGAAAACGGTTTTTATCACGACTTTTGCCTATGGAAAAGTATAAAGGATGGCCTAGCTAGTGTGATCCGGTTATTTTTTGGACATGCAAGCACAGCATTTCTTTTTACTAGGAAGCGATTTCCATAAAAATCTACACAATTATATATTATGTAAATTCTTTCACTCCATAATGAATATTTTTATTCCTTGATTCAATTTAATGGTAGGAAGATCATAATGGCACTGAAAATGTGGAAACTTCTTCTTTGTAATGCCATCTGGGATTCTATGATATATGCCACATAGATATATGGATTCAAAATTATATAAAATTGCTTACTTAACTTCAACTTTATGATCTTTAGAAGGATTTGATGTGTAATTGGGGGACCCATTCTATTTCATTTTATTGTGGGATCTTAGACATCTGCTTTCTAAAAAGTGAAAGGAAAAAACCAAAAATATATTTTAAAGTTTTCAATTAAAGAATGCTTACTCTTATTGTTACTGATGATTGCATGAAAGTTAAACAACAAAGAGAAATGTACGTGTTTGACAACAACAAAAGGATCTTGGGGCTGGAGTCATGGCTTAATGGTTAAGAGCACTTGCTGCTCTTGCAGAAGACCTGGGTTCAATTCCCAGCACTGACATGATATCTGATAACTACCTGTAACTCCAATTCCAGGTGACCTTATTCCATCTTCTGGCCTCTGTAAGCACTGCACTCGTGTGGTGCACATGCAGACAAATACCCACACATATAAAATAAAATAAATAAATCTTTGGAAAAAAACATCTACCCAAACCTCTCCATCAAAAATAATTGTTGTATACATTTTATGGAGCTCAATGTAGAGGACATAAACAAAAAGCAGGACAGATATAAAGACATAGAGTAATATAGGTACATAGGCAGTTATATAGAGAAAAGTATTCTAGAATAAATTCTCTATCTTTCAATAAAATAATTTTATTGAACAAATGCATAAAAGTGATGAAAATTAAACTGTGCGATATCATGTACAATCTTGTCACCATAAAGGGGACAGGGAGCTCACCAGCCCATCAAGGGAAACATTTGAGCTGGTAATGAAAGAACAAGAGGAATTTCCCCGGCAAACAATAGTGTATGCACAAGATAAAAGATTTTAATCAGTGAAGGAAATATTTGTGTTGTAGAACAGTGACTGACAGTTGGTTTTTAGATTAGAAGAGATGAATGGGAGAAGCAAAAATGTAGTTATGAGGCTATCATGATTCATACAGTGAGTGATGGTAAGGTCCCTTATTTTATCAGCATCTTCTGTTATTACTTTGAAAACTCATAAACAATTCAGTGAAAAATAGTTAACTGCACCATGGAATAAATGCTGCCTCAAATGAAGGGCGATGTGGTTCGACACAAATACACAGAAAGAGTATCCGTTTTCAACATGGAAGGAAAGGAAAATAACATCAGGACTAATAAAGCAGCAATTGCAAACTAAAGAGTAGCCCAGACTTCCTAGGTAGTTGGCTAGAGTGTTTCTGAGTCAGGAACTATTTCCAATACAGATAAGATGTTCAGACTCTCAAAGAAATATTTTTCAATAAAATAGGTAAAGCACCCATTAAACACGATGTCTTTGTCTGAACCAGAGAAACAAAACTGATGCACAACAGAAATCCTTTGAGGTAAATCAAAGATGTGAGAGCATCTTTGAAGTCATGCAAACATCTTTGGTACTCAGTGCTATACACTGAAGCTCAGAGTCATTCAGTAGTTGGACCAACACGGGTAATTGGGTCATACGTCACCTACTATGGGAATCAATACCTTGTTTTCTGTTCTCATCCTCATTTTCAATCACCATCACTAATCAAGTTCAAATCTCTTAGAAGCATTTGTCTCTACAATGTTTCTAGGAAGTTCTAATGATGATCAAAGGGCCGGGAAGAATTTTCATGGCATCAGTGCATGTACACAAAAAAGAGTTTCATCAGCAAAGGGAATATTTGGTTGTAGAATGATTACTGACAGCTGTCTTCACTATGCCGCCATTAAATCAAATGTTACTCACACATCCCCTTTCTACCTCTTTTAACACACAATAAAACACAATGGCAAATTTCATTTAATAACCCCAGTAAACCCTTAAAACTCTTCCTAGACCATCTGGAACTAGTGCTAAGTTTAAATATTTCAAGGTAAATAAAGGGAAATGATGATGAAGCTGAATCTTCTCCTTTTTTTCCTGCCTGTTTTGAAGAGATGGGTAGGATAGGGAAGGGAAAATGAAAATCCAAGAAGATGGATTTGAGCTTAGTTGGTGAAGGACATTGTCCATAGTTTAACTGAACAAACCACATTTGACTCCTTGAGGAGACCTGCAATTACCAGATACTCGTTATGCAAAAGGAGGCATTTTGGGGGGTGGTGAGTGGCTACCAGCCATGTTTGGTAAGTGTTTTATGTGAAAAACCTCATCTAATCCTAATAAACATGCCCTGGAGGAGTCTTATTACCACCATTCTCATTTTTACATAAGGAAAACGAAGTGTTGATAGGTTAAATAACTGGCCCCATGCAAAGCAAGGAGCTAGAGATGCTTACACTGAGAATATATGGTTAAACTGAGTGTTCTGTTTCCTTCTGACCTTGAGACTTGACTCTAGGCACTTGGCTGACTGACACATTCCTTTGGAGCACACAGACACACACACAGACACACACACACACACACACACACACACACACACACAGCCTCTTCTGATATGATGCTGCCTGTCACATTCGGAAACACTTGAAAAGAACCATCCCTGAAGGTCATGCATGGACAAGTGCTATAATGTGAAAGGAATTGGGATCCTAATTTGACAAAATGTTCCATTTGCATCTACTGTAGCTTTCTGATTTATGACAGAGAGTGCTTGCAGTGGAGATGGAACGTTTTACAGCGTGAGTGATTTTTCATTTTCTGGTCTGAAAAGGAACTTGCAAATCAGAAGAAATAAAAATGAACCAAAACATTTTCATTAGAAAGAATAACTCAAGATAATGTTTGCAAAGTTTTCTTATTGGGCATGCTAGTTTCTTTGGCTTGGGTTGTAAGTAATTCTATGGTTATAGGCAGGGGAAAGTGTCTAAAAAAACAACAGTATGAAACAACACCCAATTACAGCACATTTCTACACAGTGAAGTAATGTTTCTCCGTCTTGAGAATTCTCATAAATACTTAACTGCTTGTAGAAGCTCATTAGTGTAGAAAGTGATTGCCATGCCGCTGGTGAGATGGCTCAGCAGGTAAGGGAGCTTGCTGCCAAAACTGACAGCCTGAGTTCAATCCTTGGGACTCACATGATGGAAGACGGGAACCCTCTCCTGCAGGCTGTGCTCTGACCTCCCTATATGCACCTTGATGCACATACATACTCCTCTCTCCCTAACTGTCTTCCTCTCCCTTTCTCTCCTCTCCTCTGTCTCTCCATCACTCCCCCTTCCCTCCCCCCTCACACACACACACATGATAAATTCATAAATGCAACTTAAACAGCTTTTTAAAGAAGAAACAGAAATTGTTTATTGTGAAACCTCACCCAACATTTTAGTATCTGATCCTCCTTACGTAACTTTCAAAATCCACTTTCTTTCCACTCAATTATTGTGTCTGGAAATATCACTAATATAAGTGAACACAGTCAATAAAGTGGGCTATCTATACTTCTATATATTGCAACAAAATGCAAGGTCCTTCGGGAATTGAATCATTACTATTTATATTTGAATTACTCTTCAAGCAGATTTCTATCCAAATATAATAAATACAGAGTTTTTTTTTTACTGTGCTCATAAAATAACATTTTTTAATCTTCTTTTTCCCTTGGTAAGCAGAGAACAGCAGTGATGGCTACTGAAATGAAGGCAGTGGATTATCAGTGTGAAAGATAATGTGGAACCTAGTTCATTGAAATAGTTTAGGAAATTTCATTTCCACTATATAATAACTCCGAGACAGTCAAGTTTCTTCTTAGCTGAAATTTCTCCCTGTCATGCATCATAAAACCCCTCATAGTTGCAGATGGAACATTTCATCAAATTAGGAATCAAATGGAAGCTCTCTGAGTTTTACCTCTGTAGGTCAGCCTAGTGTAGCAGGCTTAGTTGCAATCAGTGTTAATAAAATACCAACTCATACTACATCCGTCCAAACCACACAGCTGACACATGGCCAAGTTTGATTCGAACAAAGCAGAAGTTTAGGGAACTTGTCAGTCCTGATTTCAACAAGATCTTTAGATTGTCAATGTGAAGGCAGGTAGGTGTGGTAGTGCATACCTTTAATCTCAGAATTTGGGAAGCAGAGGCAGGTGGAGCTCGGTGAGTGTGAAACCAGCCTGGTCTTCATAATGAGACCATAGCTTAAGTGTCATCATCAACAACAAAACAAAACAGAAAAGAATGTAGAAGTAGTTGTGTAAATGTTAATGTTAAGAAATGATAACTGACCTCATTGTGAAAGAAAACCTCTCTCCACATGTATCTGCAATTTTTCATAAGACATTTCCACAATTCTAATAATTCTTTTCCCTATTTTGTTATTTTTAATTGAGTGTGTGTGTGTGTGTGTGTGTGTGTGTGTGTGTAAATGTGTGCAAGTGCTTGAAAAACCAGCAGAGGGCATCAGATACAAGGAACTAGAGTTGCAGTTGGTTGTGAACCTCTCACGTGTGTGCTGGGAACTGGATGTGGGTCCAATAGGAGCAGCGCCTGCTCTTAACCCCGGTGCCATCTCCCTCACAACTGTATTTTTTCATTAATGTTTCCTCAGATCAGTCCACTCCCCCCCCCCCATAATTTTCTAGCAGGACGATCAAGCTGTGGAATTTTTGAAGCAGGATCTTCTTTATAATTCAGGTAATTAAAAGTTAAGTGGACATTCTAAAGAAGTCAGTTGGGTATATTCAAAGACAGGGTTCCCAATCAATGGATGATACCATATGGTATTCTAGCAAGGTGTGATGTTTTGAAAAAGAATGACCCCTCCTGGGCTCAAATTTGAATGATTAGTCACCAGGAAGTGGCACTATTTGAAAGAATTAAGAGTATTAGGATGTGTGGCCTTGTTGGAGGAAGTGTGTCACTTTGAGGTTTCAAAAGCCCAGGCCAAGAAGGCCAATGACTCTCTGTCTATTGAACAGAATGTAGCTCTCAGCTACTTTTCCAGCACCATGTCTGCCTTGCTTCCTGCCATGATAATGGACTAAACTTCTGAAACTGTAAGAAAGCCCCCAATTAAATGTTTTTATAAAGGTTGCTTTGGTCATGGTGTCTCTTCACAGCAATAGAACCGTGACTAAGACACATTGTTTCTAGTGGATTTGAAAATTAGTGAAGATTTTGAACACTTTTAAATATTTTCTGATATGGAATTTGCTAGGTTTCTTCCGCTTCACAAGTTCAGGTTGAATGATGTGGAATGTTGGAATAGGTAAGCAATCTCCAAGAGCAAAACGATTATTGAATACTAGAAATGTCGGTCAAACTGGTAGTAGCTAGAAAAAGATCACATAGCAGTTTAAAATATTTTTGCATGTAGCTATGACTAAAATGTGTTTTTCTTGCATCAGTCTTATCTCAACTTACATTTTTAAAAGCAAGACTCATGTATTTCAGAATATTACTGTCACTAATAGATAACTTAATAAAAATGACCAGGAATTTATCATTATAATTGCATGAAGGAGTTGATTAATTGTGGTGTTTGAAGTAATTTTACAAAGTATGCAAATGTTTCCATGCTTTATGCATACATGCAAGAGAGATATATAGAGATTCCAGTATTTAATGAACACTTTATAAATGAAAGCAAATTATTTATCCAGAGAATGGAAATGATCAACATTAACAATTTTAAGAAGAAAAGGTTAACAGCCACATACCAATCATTGTATTAAGTCTTAAATCTCTGTTGCCAACACTTCTACACTTCTCTATCTCAGAGTTTCTAGATGGATGCTGGGTGCAATGAAAATGTGTTTCCCAGTGACAATTAGTTTCTTCTTATGGTAATTTTCCAACAGTAAGAAGCATGTACACTAAGCAAGAAATTAATTTTGTTTTCCTGAGTTATTGAGTAACAGTGATTCCTTGGTAGTTGGCCATTTTGTCCAGAGAGCCAGCTGGCAAGTGAATCAGGGAAGTGTTTTTTGCTTTTGTTGGCTTGTTGCCTACACATTGAATGCAAGTGATGCTTTGTAAATTATAGGACTAAATAGAATCTTGGGCCCTAGCCTAGAAATTTATTAATGGTTGTTGAGAGATCAGATCACAAGAGGGCATGTAGTTAAAGCCTCAATAGCAGGTGTCTAAAAGCCTCCTTCTTGTGGAGGTCACTGTTTAAAAATCCATAGGCTTTGTTTTAGACAAAAGGAGAATTGAAGGTAATGGTTTTTATGTAATTCATTGATTATATTATGCTCATTTAGTGGAACAATATCAGAGTAGACATATTCATGGCTTATTAAAATATCTTTGAATGTTTAGAAAAATAGAGAATGTAAGAATATCGGGTTTTAGAGATGTATCTATTTGAAAAAAATCACATTTGCTGTTTTCAAATTAGAGCTTTTGGGTGAGGGGAATGGTATTGCTACGCAGCTGAGGCTGGTTTTGAACTCTATGTAGTTCAGGCTGCTTTTGAACTCTATGTAGTTCAGGCTGGTCTTGAACTCTATGTAACTCAGACTGGTCTCATTACTCTCCCTCTTCAGCCTCTAGAATGTTGGGATCTTAAACTTCTAGATGTGTGCCGCTATGTTGGGGCAGTTATGGCATTTATGTATTTATGTATGTATGTATGTGTGTATGTATATTTTTATTTATTTATTGTTTTTTGAGACAGGGTTTCTCTATGTAGCTTTGGTGCCTGTCCTGGATCTTGCTCTCTAGTCCAGGCTGGCCTCGAACTCACAGAGATCTGCCTGCCTCTGCCTCCCGAGTAGTAGGATTAAAGGCGTGCACCACCACCATCTGGCCAGTCATGGCTTTTATTGTGATTTTGCCTGAAAATATACTTGTGTCTTCATGGTGGCATTATGGGTAATGCCAGTACCTGTCATTGGAGTAGATGTCCGGAAGGCTGTATCATCTCTCCAAATCATCATATCCTTAACTGTATCTAAGACACCAGTAGTTCCAGCACACTTGTAAGGGTACTTTTGCACAGAAAGCATTTGAACCATTTGCTGGCCTATAGTGTACTAGCATGCTTATAGGCATGCATAGGAGATTTTTTTTGAAACAAAAAAATCAGAAATGTCTTATATTAGGTATAGTCAGTGTTAAGCATTTATAAACAAGTGTTAATGTAGTCCACACATCAGTTATACATCTATGCACATGAACAAAAACACCTACCACCACCACCAACAACAACAATAAAACAACCACAATACTACCACCAATAACAACACCCACCACCCCTACCACCACCACCACCACCACCACCAACAACAACAACAACAACAACAACAACAACCAATACTAGTACCTGATCTCCAAAATGTTGACTAACATGTACACAGTCACACAGCTACACAGCTGTTAGTAGATCTTGGGTTCAATTTATAATTGGTTTTTACATAGCATCCTATCAGTCAGTTTGCTCTTTTAATTAGTCATTATAAATATACATGGGGTCCTATGTAAATGTGTAAATATGTATCACATGTGAAAGAAATACGTAACAATTGAATAAATTGATTTATTTCATTTATAATTTTATTTCTGTATATATAGCTGTAAACATACTATATACATATATGACATGGCGGTTGTATATATATATGTGCATGTAAATGACCTCGTTCTTCTGTCATCAAATTTGTTTAAGTGTTTCCCAGGGTTAGGTGTTTATTTCTTTGGGAACACACTGGTGTGTTGCCAAAAGAAAGGCCAGAGACAGTGGACATAGCTTTACTATCTTCATATAAGAAAAGAGGGAGTCACATCTAATGCTTATTCAAGTTTCCAGCCTACTCTTTTCTAATTGTTTTGTGACTCACTGAGCTTAATTAGGGTTGCTTGCATGAGCATGGGTGGGAGGCCTTGTACTGGAGTATGGGCAGCTTATCAATGGTTTTAAAACATGGGGCTGAAAGCATTCTAGATGTTTATCCCCCGGATTGAGTTTTCATTAGCTGGTGTTGTGTATCTACTAACACAGAATTCTTTCATTGCTGGGTTTGAAGGAAGCTGTGATGATGTACATGACTAAGAGTGAGCTGCAGGAAACTCCAGGCATGACCACAGCTCAGACCACTCCCACCCCCACTCCCACCAGTAGTATAAACTGTAAAGTGAGGGACACAGCACTATTTTTTAACAGAGAGTGGACAGTTTAATAAAGCATCCAGGTGGCTTAGCATGCCACCAGGGGTGGTTTTGCTGTTTTCTTTCTCTAGACCCTAAGTCTAGACTAGAGTGCGTGGCAATTACAAAGGACTACCTTATCTTGATGCTGCCTGAAACTGCCTCCTGTGTAAATTTCCCTTCATTAAACACTTGAGTACCTACCAAAAGGAAAAAGATAATCGCCTGCCCCTGTGCAGGTATGAATAATTTTCCTTTACCATGCATTGTTGGAAGAAGAAAAGAGACGAATATTGACAAACAGTTCCAAATACATTACCATCTGCCATGACTTTTACAATAATTCAAAAAGAACAATAACAACCACAAAATTCCTGATCAAAGCCGTGGCTGAACTTATGAATTTGATTTTCATGCAAATTCAGCTCAGAACATCAAGTGAAACGTGAAATGGAATTTGAAGGGGTTGTGCCTCTGGCTCATGACTGACTGGAGCCTCCATCTGCCCAACCCAATGCAGAATGCGCAGACCCAGTCCTCACACAGCTCACGTCACTGGGGCTGATGTACATCAACGGCCACAAAATGGAGTCAGTCATTTGAGAATAGAAAAATGAAGTTGTTTTGGACTGATAATGAAACTCCTATTTGTTTTACAGATTTTTCAGTCCCCATTGGGACACTGGAATATCAAAACAATCTTACCTATTAAAAGTCATATGCACATATATCCTAGGAATGTGTTTGAATGCATGGATGTGTAGGGAAATTTAGTAAACACTCTGATGTTCTGCTGAGTTTGCCATAAAAGTTTATGAAAAATAATAAAGAAAAAGGGAACAAGAAGGAAGCAACATTAGTACAGAAATTTAACATCTTTTATTGCAATCATTATGAAGGAGAAACAAATACCCTCTATTATATATATATATATTTGTGATTTTTCACTATATAGAGTTATATATACTTTATATATAACTCTTTCCTTTTAATATCCTATATAAATTGCATAAAAATAATAGGTTTGTTATAATATTTCCATGTCTTAGCCTATGGTATATAGTATACAGTAATCATGTTCATGGCCCTGTCACCCACTCAGGTCTCCTCTCTTCCCTTCTGTAATCTCTTCCTTTTTGTTTGGTTTCATGTCTCATAAAAACAACTATAAACCACATGTAAGAAAAACTTGTGATCTTTGTCTGAGTCTAGCTTATTTGTCTTGATCTGACGATCGCCATTTCATCCATCTTCCTGAAAAAGACATGATTTTGTTCCTCTTTACAAACACCCATTTTCCCTTTTAATGTATTCATCTGTAGGAAACTACTAGTAATTTAGTAAAAACAAATTTTTTTCTAGAGTAGTGGATTTAATTCATGCTTTAAATGAACACAGCATTAATAATTTTCACACCATATATCTGAGGGATATTTTTAGTGTTTCAGTTAGGTAAACATCCCTCAATTTGATGAATATAATTCAAGCTACAACTTACAACACTTGTTGCTTGTGTTCACTGTTTCCCCTTTCATATGACTGCAAGCATGGAGGAATAGCAACTGCTGTGAAATGAAAATATAATGATTTTTTTCTTGAAAATTCAAAACTAACTTATTACTGCATGTAATTATAATCAGAATATGCCCTGGTTTGGACTTTCCTCCCATAAGTGCATACTATTATATTTCTCAGAAAAATATTATGAAATGAGGGTATTAAATATATGTATAAGGAACTCTAATCTTCTAAAGCTGATATTAGCATCCAAATTCTTTTATAGCTAGATATTACCTGAGATGACAATTCCATCCTAAGTATTCCCAGTTGCCAGGGCAGTGTTCATATGTTAAATTCAACCTGTAAAACATACGATCTCATGGCTTTGCTATTTTTCTTTTTTTCTACTCAAACACAGTAGCTCTTCTGTCCTTGTCAACCTAACAACCAGAAATAGCACTTACAATATTGTATTTCCAGACTTTGTTTATGTTTTTAATTTATTTCTTTACCATAGTTGTATTAACATTATTTAATCACAGGCCTGGGTGTTTACTCTTCTGACAAGAGTGTATTACTGATTCAGAACACATACTTTTTGTATTAGCCGAGGCTTTCTGAAATCATTGTAGTGTGTCAGTTGAATGTGTAATTAGGCATTTTCCTAAATACACAATAATTACCCAGCAGAAAGTGCTACTGTTTCTATTTCTTAGATTTAACATACAAGAGTGCTTAGTGACAACAACCGAGGATGAAAGAACAGAACACTCTTCATTTTTTTAAAGTAAGTTTTACATGGAGGTGTAGCTTGCATAAAGAAACATGTGCAAACTGTAGGAACTACTGTTTAGTAGCCATCACAAAGCCAAAGATTCAGGCAGCTATCAGAACAGTCCAGCCCTGAGCAGCGATTATCCAACCACCTACAACCTCAATGGATGACCTCTCTTCCCTTCATTTTTGTATTTCACTAGTATATGAACTAGCAATAAGCAAAGAACACATTGCTTAAAGCTTGTTCTACTCAACAAGTAAAACATTAGATTCTTGAGGTCCATTCATGTTGCTACAGGTGCCATTGGTTAATCTCCACCCCCCATTGCCTTGCACCGTATGCATATCTAGGGACCATAAGGCCATTCTAGCCACGATGGTTGAGGATGCTCATAACATACTGTAAGCAACTGACTAGTAAAGCTCATTTGTATATTGATTCTTGATTGCTGTCATATACGAAGGGGCAGATTTTGGGATGAGGCACTACCCAGTTGCCAAGAATCGTTGAAGGGCATGAAGATGACTTGAAATGTGGCTTTTGGGAGGAGTGTATTGAGTCATTAAAAATACTTCTGGGGATGGAGAGATGGCTCAGTGGTTAAGAGCACATACTGCTTTTGCAGAGGACCAGAGTTTAGTTCTTAGCACCCATAATGGGTGGCTCACAACTGCCTGTAGTTCCAGTTCCAGGGATTTCAGCACTCTCTCCTGGCCTCTGTGGACACCTGCATATAATATCACAGAAAACAGGTACATACATACACACAAATAAAAATTCAAAATGTAAAGATAATAATGTTGACCATAAAGCTTTTTCTGATTACTTGGGTGGTGGAAATAAAAGGTATGTGACTGTAAAGAATGATTTAAATTTAAAAAAATGTATATGTTTATATGTGAGAGTGTGGTATATTCACATGTGTGTGAGTGTGCAGAACCTGCTTGTGTACTTGTTTGTGGAGGCCTGAGGGTGACATCCACTATTTGGTACCCCACCCTATCACTGTCTGCCTTATTCATTTGAGACTGAAGTTGGAACTAGGCTGGGCATCCTCCTATCTGTTCCAGTTATAGGGAGAGAAAAATCACATCAGCTTTTTTTAAAATTTGTGTGCGGGGATCCTACCTTGAGTCTCCATGATTATGCTTCAAGCATTCCTAGCTACTGAGCCACCTCTCCAGCCCAAGCCAGATCTTTCAATTTCTCTTTCATTGACTACATATTGGAATTCCTTTTTTTTTTAAAACCAAAATCAGTATCAAAATATCAATAATATTCTGATGTTGGTCTTGGGTGTGTGAAGCTTCATTTCAGTGGTGACAAGACATTTAGCTAAATGAACTTTAAGAAATATATGTTATTAACATATGGGTAATGTAAATTGTCAGTTCCTACTAGAAAGGTAATAAAGAACAAAAGGAAGATTAATTCCTTAAAAGAAATGGACTATTTGACTGAGTATACAAAAAGAGAGACTTGAAAAAATAGACAGATTGAGGTATATTGTAGGGTTACTGGAAAACCAATAGGATGGTGATAAATCTGAGAGGGGAGGAAAAATGAAGACTAGGATGGTGGGAAAAGGAAATCGTGTGCAGTTGGGGTGATGGCAACATCAGGACTGAACATGTCTTCTGTATTTCATGAAAGGTTGTCTGAATTTGATAGCCGAATTAGAGTGGTATGAAAGTGATGAGCAAATATTGACACCAGGTAATTTCTTCCAGGAATTATCAATAAAAAGGACAGGGCATCATGGCCGCTGGAAAGGTATGGAGTCAGTTTGGTTCATTAAGTCAGAAATTATGAAGTGTCTTGGTAGTCTGGGAGTGAGTCAGCTAGTAGATGCAAGACACTACACTGACAGACAAATGGCCTAATGCCCAAGAGAGCATCCTCAGACTCCATCATCTGAAGCCCCGGTTCAGATGAGTTCCAAGCTGCTGGACTTTACTAAGGATTAATCCATTCTAAGGCATATCTTAAAACTTGTTAAATCATCTTGTGAGTCAGAATGTCACCTGGAACAGAAATGATACAGACTCCACCACCAACAGGCAAAGTTTCTGCAGCCATGGTTACAGGACAGCAGTTCATGATCGGCCTTTTCTGAGTATCACCTCTGCTGTTACTTCAGAGGATAATCACATCACCCACCATGAACCAGATGACCATGCTTACCTGAACTTCAATTCCCCATTATCCCAGGGGACAATCTCCTCACCCATCATGAGCCAGACCAGTGGTGAACTTTGTTCCAATGAGTATCCTTCAGGTCTTGTCTCAGAGGAGAGGTGATTTATACTGGTCATTTTCCTTGGGACTGGTAGATCCTAGAGATGAAGTGCCAGAAGAACCTGGATCAATTAATTTAATATTTATTAAACTTGTTTTTAAGTCACTAAAGCACTTGGTAATGCCTAAGTAAATGGTTGTAAGAGTGTTCATGAAGGAAATGCAAGAACTAATAAATGGCTTATCTGAAGAAGTAGAAGTGTTTTGCATTGTAATTACCTTTCTGGAGAACTTTTTTAAAATCCCCTGAATATTGCTATTATTACAGATTAACGTGATGAGAATAATGTTTCCCTAAATGCTTATTTACTTTTTCAAAAGAATTACACCTTTTTAGAAAACATTGAATTTGTGAGGGATTATATGAATATTTAAAACACTATCTTTGTTACAAAATCTTTCAAATGCTTTAAATGGTGTTTGTAATACAACAAGCTAATTTTTTCCTATTCCCCTGTGATATGCCAACATACATAGCCTATAAAACCAATTCTTTTTTTTTTTTTTTGGTTTTTCGAGACAAGGTTTCTCTGTGTAGCTTTGCGCCTTTCCTGGAGCTCACTTGGTAGCCCAGGCTGGCCTCGAACTCACAGAGATCCGCCTGGCTCTGCCTCCCAAGTGCTGGGATTAAAGGCGTGCGCCACCACCGCCCGGCAAAACCAATTCTTAAAGAATGTGTCTGTATAAAATCCATTTAAAGAGAAAATGCAATGAGCAATTGACCCTTCAGTAAATAAGCTACAACAAAGAGCCCTATCTATTACCTTAACCAAAGGTCCAAGTAGAAATACCTCCAACTAACTGATGGTTTTAAGTACAGACAGTCTTAAGGTAGTCAAAAAGAATCTAACTAAGCACATGAAGGCCACATTTTCTATTTTGTACCATTGGGACACAATGGAGTATAAAAATTACAAGGGCAGATATTGGGAGCCTATCATTTTGTTCATTAACAATGTATGCAATAATGATGAAGTTATGCGTTATTCTCCACCATGAACCTTTCCTCTCTTGGTAACACTATGAGATGATCTCCTGTCTCTATTGTACCAGCTCAGAAGAGAAGACAGTGGCAGTGTTGGTTGTATTATGAAACATTTTTCCTTGATTTATTTAAGAGCAGAAACTATGTTCAATACATGGGCCCTACCTAGAATCTAAAATAGCATGTAGCCCATAGGAGAATACTTGTTTTATTAAGTGAATGAATAAAGGAATATGTAGAATTCTTTTAGCATCAATACACGAGTAATGGATCATATGGTGAAGTAATGACCCGGGGCTCCTCCTTACTAACTCTAGGGTCTAGTGCTACTTATACTTTAGAAAATGATGAATTTAACTGGAAGAGATTGCATGCAATTTAAAAGTATTTCTCTGTGCAAGACCCATAATGACAGTCTAACACTGCACACACTGCTGGATTTGACCCTCATCCTTATTGGCCCATTATGGTGCTCTGCCTGACTGTGGCTTGGTCTTCATTTCTTAGTAGAGGTCTGAACTATCAGTCATGAGGGTTGAGAAGATTCCAATCCTTCTGCTATTTATCTGTTCCAACCTGAGCCTGGGAAACACTGTCAAATGTCAGTCTCACATATAAAGGAAATGCCAGTCTTAATTATTCTTCTTAAATATACACAGTTGAAATTGCTGGGAAGAAGTCTACGAGGAAGACAGCAAGCCTACATCACCACCAAGCTTACATCACCACCAAAACTTGGCTCCTTCAGTCATTAATGACCATGTTGTCAAGTCTCATGATTACCTTTATTAGGTGAATTTCACTAGATAGCTGTGGTTGGCCTGTAATATACTTAATCAATCCTCCTGCCTCTGCCTCCTGACTTCGGGGTTTATAGATGTGTATCACTTTGCCTGGCTTGCATTTCTGACTTCAATTTGGAGGATTGAAGGCATGTGTCAACATGTCTGGCTCTGGCTTCAAGTTAATTGATGTCCCTAGCCCAAGTAGTCACATTTTTCTGAGCACCAAATTTTCACTCATTATTCATACAGTCATTAGCTTAATATGTTTTGAAAGGCTGCCTGTATGCCAGCCGATATGCAAATAAATGCAGTATGGGAATAAACCAAAAAGAAAATCTGTGTCCTCATGTGGCTTTCATTCCGAAATGGGAGTCTAGAACAAGATTTTAAAAACAAATGTGTACATATAGATGTATGAAAATGTGTGGAAATGCTTTGAATTTTAGAGAAAAATAAATGTGATAAGAAGGATAAAGTGCCGAGATACAGGTTAAGATTGTTATTTTATTTGTAGCCACCAGACACTAATTAAGGGATGTTCTTAACTAGAGGCCT
This sequence comes from Peromyscus nudipes, assembly GCA_902168325.1. NCBI lineage: Eukaryota > Metazoa > Chordata > Mammalia > Rodentia > Cricetidae > Peromyscus > Peromyscus nudipes. The sequence continues at coordinate 25,654 of CABHPH010141012.1, forward strand.
TAGAAGGAGGAGAAGCTTATAATGTAGAAAGAAGGAAAATTGTCCACGGCTGTGGAACAGCATACAAAAATATCTAGTATTGAGAGCATGTCTGGGATATCTTGAAGGAAGGTAAGTATTGACAGAGTTGAACAATCGTTGGAGGAAATGAGGTTACAAAGTTACAAGTGGCTAGACTGCATAGGATCTGTAAACTGAATAAGGGTTTTTGTTTTTCTTTTAGTGAAATGATCTTTTGTGTGGAGTCTAGAAGAGGACACAGGGTGTTCTGCTCGGTGGTCGCTCTCCACCTTGTTCCTTTACAAGAACACCTCTCAATGAATCTGGAGCTAGGCTTCCAGCAAGTATGTCGTAGTGATCACCCTGCTCCACAGCACTGGAGTTACAGGTATGAACAGCCATACCTGGTCAGGTTTGCATGTGTGCTAAAATATGAGCTCTGGTCCATAAGGGCTCTTACCCACTGAGTCATCTCCTCATCCCCGAAATGATCTCATGGTGCAACAATTTCAATGTGGTGGTTTAAATGAATAATTTCCCCTATTAACTCCCTTTTCTGAAAACTTCCCCCCAGTTGCTGGCACTGTTTGGGGGAAGTTTAGGAGATATTGCTTTGTAGGAAGAAATATTTCACTGAGGGTGGTATTTGAGAGCTTAAAGCCTCTCCCAACTTCTTGCTTTCTTAATGTGTGCTTCATATTTGTGGTTGAGATGTGAGCTCTTCACTTTCTGTTCCTGTCACCGTGTCTGCAGCTTGCTGCCCTGCCTCCCTGGCATGATGGACTCATCCTTCTGGAATCATATACCCCAATACACTCTTCATTCTGCAAGTTGCTTCTGATAGTAGTGTTTTATCCCAGCAACATCCATACCAACTGTAACTAATATAGTCAGTATGGGTGCTTTACCAAAAACAGATAAATAGACAAAAATAGAACAATCAGCAAGCCAAGTCAAAGACCAGCAAGAGATTCATTGTTGGATTAGGAAGGTTATCTGACCCTGATACATTTAGAACTGGTTGGATTCTGACTGTATTTGAATGGAGTAAATCATTTTGTTGATGGGTAGGTTGTAGCTAACCCCCAAAGTAAATCCATCCATATATCTATCCATCCATCCATCCATCCATCCATCCATCCATACATACATACATACATATATACATACATACATGAGGTAATCCCAGATTTAGGACAATAAAGCTGAAGTTCAGGATGGCTATATCATTTACTAAAATACGTAAATCTGAGAAAACACAGTTTTGTATAAAGAGGTTTAGGAAGAGCCAAAAATTTTTGTCACTTAGATAGCAAGAGAGCTGGTCTAAAGCATGTGAATCATGTGCATGCATATGTTTCTCAAAATATCATTGTAAACATTAATTGTAACAGTGCCTTGACCAGCAATGTGAATGTCTGAAAGTGTGTACATCTGTGTCTCTGTGCATACAGATAAAATACACACAAATACATACCTGTGACCACTAAAAACAAAACTAGAGAAGTTGCAATTTCACTTCAAAGGATAAGCATTTGCTCCTCTGAAGTTAATTTCTGCAATCTCACCCATGGTGCTCAGTGTGGACTGTTGCTGTGGGATGGTCTGTATGTCAAACATGTTAATAAAGCACTGATTGGCCAGTGGTCAGGCAGGAAGAAGTATAGGCGGGACAAGGAGGAGAGAATTCTGGGAAGTGGAAGGCTGAAGAGACACTGCCAGCCGCTGCCATGACAAACAGCATGTGAAGATGCCGGTAAGCCACAAGCAATGTGGCAAGGTATAGATTTATAAAAATGGATTAATTTAAGATGTAAGAACTAGATAGCTAAAAGCCTGAGCCATTAGCCAAACAGTTTAAACAACGTAAGTCTCTGTGTTTACTTGGTTGTGTCTGAGCGGCTGTGGGACTGGCGGGTGGCAGAGATTTGTGCTGACTGTGGGCCAGGCAGGAAAACTCTAGCTACAGACTGTCGTTCAGATTCTTTTAGCTTTATGCCATTAAAATCCCAAATTCATTGACACATACCAAAAGTAAATTCTGCTTCCTTAACATTTTCTTCTCAGCTCAAGTTTTTCTAAAGGAAAACAATCAAACTGTAAATAGCATCAGTCTCTCTGCTGAAGAAACTACCAGCATCTCTAAGACAGCCTGCATGGAGCTGGGGGAGAGAGCATCCTTTGCCTAGTGGTTGCAGAGAGATGCTCTCCAAGGCTAGGCAGCACATGACCTTAAAGCCAGCTCATTCCAGGTCTAGGCATAGAGATGAGCTTTCCCCCATTATTAAAACAGATATCAGGCATTTTGACTAGGGATATTGACAATGCACCCCAGAATGTCCTCTTGTTTTGAAGCCAGACTGGAGTATGGTCACTGGGAAACCTCTGATACAGGCCATTTCTTTCTTCAACTTTGATTCCTCTAATTGCCTTTGTCGTCTCTCTACCAATTACACGTTTTTCTAATAGTACTGGGCTCAACAGACGGTGAAACAACACAAGGTGGAGTGATACTGTTCAGTGCTCTGGGTGTGGAAAATTGACTTTTAAAATTGTCGTATGAACACTTTAGGTAAAGATCTGTTGTTAGCATGACCTCTAAAATAATTGAAACTGAAAACTAATTAAAGTAGGTGGAGCTGAAGAAAGAAATTACAGGCTAGAAAGATTTTACTCCCCATGATAAGCCCTTTGGCAGTATTTAATTTTTAGATATCCATGGATTGCTTTGACATGTCTATGTATCTTAAGTAAATAATAAGATACAATTTTAATTTGATATTGACAATTAAATAAATTACCCACATAGCTGTATATAAAATCAAGAATGCTATGAGTTACTCTCATGGTGGATGTCAACGGACTGTTAACAACTGCACAAAGACCTACATGGTACACTCTAATGGAAATGTCTATATGCAATTATCAGCTGGCCCTTGATCTTTTATTCTTAGGGTCTGAAGTAAGACTAATAGGTCAATCAATGTCTGCAGATTGAGAAAATCAAAAGGCTTTGAAGCTAAGATTTAATCCCCATTAAAGACTCATCAAGAGGGCTGATGTAACTTTGCAAAGCACAGGAAATTTTTGTTCAGTCATAAAGTTAACGTTTATAGTCTGTTATCTTTTACAGCATGCTATATTTGATATTCTGGAATGTTTTGCATTTTTACTATAAATATACATTGCTAGTTTTTGTATAAATCCTAATGTCAATCTTTCTGTTGTCACATATGATGGAAGTGACACTTCAATAGGAATTCATAAGAATATTTGTCATTAAAATATTATGTAGAAGCTAGGTGTAATATTACATGCCTGTAATTCTGGAGCTTGGCAGGCTGAGGCAGGGGAATTGTGAGTTCCAAGTCAGTTTGGGCTACATAGTGGGATAACAGATAGATAGATAGATAGACAGACAGACAGACAGACAGACAGATAGATAGATAGATAGATGCTAGCTAGCTAGCTAGATCAAAGATTTATTTTTATTTTATTTGTATGAATGTTTACTTTAATATTTGTATGTGAACCATATAATTGCAGAGCCTACAGAGCTGGAGTTGGTTGTGAACTGCTGTGTGGGTGCTGGAATGTGAACCTTAGGTCTCTGCATGAGCAAGTGCTCTTAACCACTGAGCCATATCTCCAGTGCCAAGAAATTTGTTTCCAAAGCATATTATTATGGCTTCATATAATCTTTCAATAAATACAAACTACTATATTGTTATAGGCTTGAATCAAACATACAGAATGTTGAAAATAAAATTAAAAACCATATAATCCCTATTTCTGTTTCTGTCAGTGTGTCACTCCGGTCCAGGCTAGCTTGGAGCTCACTGTGTATCTCATGCTGTTCTCCAACTCACAGCAATCCACCTGCTTCAGCCTCCTAGAATTATAGGCATGTGCCCCTTGGCCCATCTAATGTAGTGCCTTTCCATAATAAAGCAAAATGTGCTTTTTTAAAATCTAGGTATATTCTCTGGGGCCCAATATAGCTATGCTGAGGATTCTTTAACCTTCTCATTCTTTCTGTTGGAAAGTATTTAAAAAATATTATTGTTATGATCACATGTTTGGACGGCAAATGCCACTCTGTCACCAGATAAAAATGAAAGATGAGAAGCCACAGTAGAGGTGCGGGCAGGTGGAAGTTGGTCAGAGGTAGGTGGTGATAATACCGGAACCAAGACTAAGGAACATGGAAAGGAGAACCAGATTTTATTGATACTCATGAATTTCCCTGGCTTGGTGATTAGATGTAGCAGAAATAAGGAAAAAGAAGGATATGGACTTTACAATAAATTAAAGAACTTGGGCACCAACTTAGCTTTTATTTATTTATTTTTACATATATACTTTCTTATTAAAAAAATTTTTATTCATTTTACATACCAACCAAAGATCCCCCTCTTTCCTCTTCCTGCCTCTCCAACTTCCCCCTCCCAGCCCACCCCCCATTCCCTCCTAAAAGAAGGTAAGGCCTCCCAAGGGGAGGTACATTTAGTAGAGCAGGTCCAAGCCCCTCCTCCTGCCTCAAGGCTGTGTGAGGTATCCCATCATAGGTAGTGGGCTCCAAAAACCTGTGCATGCACAAAGGATGGATTCTGATCCTACTGCCAGGGGGTCCCTTAAGCAGATCAAGCTACACAACTGTCTCATTATGCAGAGGGCCTAGTCTAGTCCCATGCAGGCTCCACAGCTTTTGACCTAAATTTCTTGAGTTCCCACTAGTTTGGTTTGGTTGTCCCTGTAGGTTTTTACATAGGTGCTGGGAGCCCAACTTGGATTCACATAGCAAGTGCTTTTAACCACTAAGCCATAATCCTTAAATGCTTAAGTGTAAGTAGAAAAACAGAGTTTCATGGGAACCTCATTTATTTTTCCTGTGGCAAAAAGACACTACCACAGTATCTCTTTTTTCTTCTCTCATGTTCTTGCTCTCATATGGCCTCCTTCCTATGGTCGGTCAGACTTGTGACTTTCCAGTATCTGTAAAAGACAGCCACACTTGCTATGTGTGATCACACATACTGTAACTTGTCTTACTGAGAGACACTATGGCATGTGTGTACTTTAAAGAAGCCCACTGCTATGTTGTGAGCAGATGACACAATACCTACCAATAAGGGCACCACATGTCAATTAACTGAGAGAGACCTCTTCCCCCAGCCAGTGAGAATTGCAACCCTCATTCCAACAGCCTAAAAAGGTACTTAATTCTCTCTCAACAACTACACAAGCTTAAAGGGAATTTCTTCCATAGAGCAGCCTCATATGAGACTGATACCCTGGCTAACAAGGTTAATTTCACCTTCATAAAGCTCTTCAACAGGGGACCCAGTGAAACTATGCCTGCACTATGACACACAGTGTGAGGCAAGGAATGTGTGTTGTTTTTAGAAAATGGTAACATATTAGGTTTTTCAAAACCAATCTATATTAAGGCAGAGAATTTTTTCACTATACAGTATTACAAGATCATATCTGTAAAGCTAACTTGGTGACCCAAAGAGGGATGCATGGATCGCCCTGGGAAGGGGAAATAGATGAGATCTCCATGAGTAAACTGGGGATGAAGGGTGGGCAATGGAGGGTAAGGGATGGGGGATGAGAACATAATTGAATGGGATGGCCGAGCTCGAACAGGGATGGAGTGGGAGAGCAATGAAAGAGATACCATAATAGAGGGAGACATTATGGGGATAGGGAGAAACTGGGTGCTAGGGAAGTTCCCAGGAATCCCCAAGGATGACCCGAGCTTACACTACTAGCAGTAGTGGAGAGGGTGCCTGAACTGGCTTACCCCAGTAATCAGATCGGTGAATACCTTGTCATCATAGAGCCTTCATCCAGTAACTGATGGAATCAGATGCAGAGATCCACACTCAAACACCAGGCTGAGCCCCAGGAGTCCAGTCAAAGAAGAGAAACAGGATTCAATGAGCAAGGGTTTGGTTGTGTGCATGTGTTACCCCAGCTCTGTAAGGCTTAGACACATAGGAGCTTGTGGCTATCAGCTTAGCTCCAGGTTCAGTGAGAGACCCTGTTTCAAAGGAATAAAGTGGAGAATGATAAAGCAGGGCATTCTCCTCTGGCCTCCATGTAGAAAAAGACATGTGAACACACAAAAGATGTTTATAAGATTCCATTGTTTCAACAGCAATCTTTTTAATGTGTGTGTGTGTGTGTAATGGGAGGTGTGCTCACACCTTTTTTGTGTGTTCACATGTCTACTGTATTTGCTTTTCAATACAACAAAAGTTTTGCCTATAAACTTCAACTAAATCATTATTCAAGAATAGTTGACTCACAAAAACACAACATCATTTTCCAAAGCAGTGAAAATGGTGCCTCAGCTCTAGGGATGTTATTGTGAGCCAAGAAAATGGAAGCTTAGAAAAAAATATGTCTTAGTAACAGGGTGTCTGGTAATTCAATTCAAGTTCTTGGAGCCTTTCTCTTCTAATATCCTTTGCTATGATCCCCAATGAGTAGTCTGTGTGTGGGAACACAAACAGCCTTCAATTGGAACAATTTGAATGCTGACTAGTAAAAATATTCATGGCAGCATCACAGAGGTGTCCTGACTGTTGCTTGTTTATTTTCTGTACAAAGCTTTGTTGTGCAGAGTGAGCAGAAAATAATAACTCTTAATATTTCTAATACCACCATCACAAAGGCAATGAATGGAGAATTGTGCTTTGCTTTTTCATAAAACTTTTCTTTAACAATGACTGTGTTTCAGCTAGAGAAGGTGACAGCACATTTACTCTGTGTAATGGCTTCTGTTGCTCAATTCATTATGGGACATGTCCTTGTTTTCCTTAGACCCAATTATTAGAGATCCTCTACTTTTCTTTTCACTCCTCCATCCCCCCCCCCATTTCAGCTTTACTTTAGTTAGCTAGAGCTGGCTTACTATTGAGTGTTTGGGTAGTTATTTATCCCAGAGCCTAAAGTGTGGGAAGAAGCACAGTCGTGCATTGTGTTCAATTGCTCATTTAATCATACACATACAAAAGAATCAGGGGATCCATCAACAGTGTGGTATCTTGCTAACATGAATATTCTAAGATAAATCAGGCATGATGATTGCCACCAAAGGGCGTACAGTCTGCTCTTAAAACTGTAAAACTGGTGGCTGGGGTGATAGCTCAGTCATAGAGTGCATGTTGTGTGTGTGCTGGACAGTGATGGTTTATCTAATGATTGCCATCTTGATCAGATTGAGAGATTCCTGTGAGATTACTAAGGGGTTGTTTGGTGTGGTTGTGAGGGCACTTCCAGATCATCAGAACATGAGCACTCTGACTGAATGAATATTGATGTAAAACTAATTGTTAAACGGTCGTACTAATGAAAAACCCAGAGCCAGATATTGGGGTAAAATCTGAGGGATCAGAAAAGCCAGCCATGTTCTTATCACTTGGAAATTCTCAGCCAAAGAGACCTGTATACCCATGCCTATATGCCTTTCTGTTCTGCATCTCATTTCCTCTCTCCACCCAGCTACATCACTTCCTGTCTGTCTGTACAGACCTCCAGACCTCTCTGGTTAGTGCTGGGATTAAACGTGTGTGTCACCATGTCTGGCTCTGTTCCCCAGTGTGGACTTGAACTCATAGAGATCCGAATGGTTCTCTACCTCCTGAAAGCTAGGATTAAATGCATTTGCTACCATTGCCTGACTTCTATGTTTAATATAGTGGCTGGCTTTTTCCTCTGATATTCAGATAAGCTTTACTAGGGTGCACAATATTTTGGGGGACACAATATACCACCACAGATTGAATCCTTGCTGGATTTACAGCCTTGACAGACTATTAAGACATGTGGAGCTTTGGAAGGCAAGGATGGTTAGAAAAAATAGGCCATGGGGACCAAGTCCTTGGGGGCTATGCCTTGCCCTGGTTCCTTCCTGTGGGAGTTTTGTTCTTTTTACCTATCTCCCATTCGAACTGCTTTGATTCATTCCCTGGTATGACTGATTGAACCCTCTGAACCTGTGAGCAAGAGAAATCTCACCTTTCTGAAGATCCTCTGGCAGATATTTCATCACAGTGATGAAAATTAACTATACACAGGCCTTGGGTTCAATCCTCATTGCCAAAAACAAACAGAGAAACATACTTGAAATATTGGTGGGTATAGCTACAGAGAAAGGTGGTTACACATATAGTTTCCATCCACATACAGAGTGAACTGGGCTCCCGGGTTCTTTTTCCACCATGTGTTGACATGTTCATGATGCTCTTCCTTCCTTTCTTTCTCTTCTCTCAATCTATAGCAGCAGAATGATAAACATTTTCAGAACCAACTGTGCACTTTTCTAAACTCCATCATTGATGCTTTCATTACATGTTTAACATGTTTTAATTAAATAGTAAAACCTATAATTAAATATGAGAAAGTTGGTGCTTCAAGTGAAGCTAAATTAAAGGCTTAGGGAGACTCAATGGAGATGAACAGCTTTGAAGAAGCTGTCAAATTAGGTGTTGATGAGGTAACTATAAAAGGCCAGGAAAATATTCAGATAGACCCTGCCCTGAAAACAATCCAAAACTGTCTTTACTTTCTCACTCAATTTAAAATAATATAAAAAGGATTATAAAAGATGCATCAATAGTGTGGATTGTCAGAAAATTACACAGGAAGACTGTCAATGACCCACATTCCTAGAAAAGCCTTATTTGTCTAAATATTATAAAGAAAATATGTATTCATTTATGAGTTTGAAGTTTAAATATTAGTTACCATTATTATGACTTATATTTTAGTCACTTTGATTTTTAATGGCATCTGGAATCTACGTACCACAAGTTACCCTTTAAAATGCACAGCTCAGTTATTTCAAATGTATCTATAAATCTGTAATTCTTACCAGAATATTTCATAATTCCCTCAGAGAACCCCACAGTCCTTCATATTCACCCTCATGTCTTCTTTTTTGTACTGACAATTGATTTTTTTTGTCTGAATGCATTTGTACGTTCTGACCATTTCACAAGAAGGGGATCATATGTTTTGTGGCTTCATATGACTGGTTTGTTTCACGCAACATAATGGATTTAAAGTTCATTCATGCTCTTGCATG